>JAECUM010090569.1:0-85629 GCA_016617855.1 Megalonaias nervosa | reverse complement strand
AACCAGTAGGTCTTAAGTGGATTTTCTTGCAAAATAGAACAGAACTGAACAATGTTATGTGAATTGGAATATTAATAATATTTTTTTTTTATTGTGTACCTTTGAAATTAATAACATAATTATAAATATTGTATTTGTGTGTGTGTGTGCATGTGATTTGGATTTTTAACATAGCTTGAACAATTTTCAGTCATATCGCTACGATGTCTGCAGTGTTGCAGTTTATAGTGATGTCTAGCACTGAGGCATCATGCCGTAGACATGTAGCATGATGTCCCACCCAGTCACGTTATCCTGACACCAGGCTGACCAGTCCTAACACTAATGCTGAGCACGTGGCGAGGCAGCTGTCAGTACCATTTTTATAAGTCTTTGGTATGACATGGCAGGGGTTCGAACCCACGACCTTCTGCATCTGAGGCGGACGCTCTGACAACAAGGCCACTGGAGCAGTATATTGTGTTTGTTATGATTGTAATCTAGATAATAGTTTACATGTTGAAATAGTTTACATGTTAAAATCAGATTGCCTCAATTGGGAAAAAAAGGGTTATTATTGTCAAAAAGGACATTCATTATGCAAAAATTATTCAGTATGTAAATGTGGAATGGAATCATCATAAACTATAACCTTTTTCTTAATTTTTAAGATTATTTGCTATTTTACTTTAAATTTCATACAGACATTAATTTATTTGATTGTTAAAAGTGAAAAGCAGTCATCACTGACAGTGCTATTGCATATTAATTTGTGTTGCAAACTGGAGAATTGTCATGTGAAATGAAGCATTGACAAGTAAATGATGAACTTCAAAACATATTTTTGATTTTAAGTTTAAAAGTATTAAATATTTTATTTCAAGTTTTTCCCAGTTGTTAAAAATGTAAATTCATAAAGGAAAATGGAATTTTCAGCATATGAAATGGAACCATGTCTTTAATCTGCTTACAGATGAAACGTAATTGACCTTACGTGAGATGATAGATCGCTCTGCCTACCAAATCATGTGACATGATGCCCTGCTAACCTCCGACAAACATGCAGTATTTGGCAAAGAAATATGTTTCAGCTTAAGCGAAATGTTTATTGAAAATGATTTGTATTATTCTTAAAAATGTAAAATTTCAAAGTTGTATAAATTATACTGCAGTAGACAATATTTATATTTGTAGTTCAAGTTTGTATAGTAATAATCTAAGTGTGTTATTTCCGTAAATAATACAAATCAATTTTGAAGCTGCTCAAGAACTTATTCATGTACAAGAAAATTTGCTTCAAAAGATGCTAATGTATTTAGCATATAATCTTATCCTGATTAATTTTATCTGGTTTATGTTCATGCTGCCATGGAAGTAAATGAACTAAAAATTAATAACAAAATAGTAAATAATTACTGTTTAGAAGTATACTGTTGTACATAATAAGTTTAAAGTTCTACAATGTTCATCAGATGGAATTTTGATCACTGATGTCTGTTAATGTAAACATGTAAATGCATGCCAAATATATGGGACAATAATTATCTGAAACCATTGTTTTTGTATTTTTTTATTATTACATGTACATTTTTGTATCCCCACCCCTCCTTCAGCCCAATGAGAAAGTAAAGAGTCACATAAAAGTTATTATGCATTGAAGTTTTGGCTATGTTTCGGGAAAGAAATAAATCTAATTCCTCCATTAGATGATCTAGATATCGGCAGTCAGAATTACAAGGCTTACATTGACTTCTTTTTACCCTTATCAATCGAGAAATCAAGAAATCTTTGCAAAAATTGTAAATACTTATCATAATCAATTCATTATTGCCATGAGCAGTTTGTCGGAGGAAACTGGCGGACATAAGCAATGTATGGAGGTGTTTCTAATTTGCGCTCACTGATTGGTTAATTGATCAGCATGATTGACAAGTGGCGATAGGTCAGTTATAGCATTGATGAAATCTATCTATTGCACACCACTTGCGTTGCTATAGTCACATGACTTAAATGTCTGGAAGCAGAATAAAGACATAACAAATATTATACTCACAATTTGTGTGAAAATATGTCATCTTTCTATTGATTTTAAGTAGGTATGGCTCTATGTAAGGTCATTTAAATTTGCTGGACCTGTTAGTAAGCTGCTACCCTACCGTCCACCAAATTCCAAAGGTTTGATGGGTCATTTATGCTGACCAAACACCTTAACATAAATGCCAAAATATCTTGGATTGTGTGAGAAGGATCAAAGGAAAATCGGACAATTTTAAGGGTTTGAGAATTCATATAGTTGTATCGTCACTAATAATAACAATTATCACGGTTATCAACTGCCTTAATTTTTCTTTCATTTATACAGTACTGAAGATTTTATAACGAATGAGCATTTGCAATCTGATGACACATTGGTGACACAGTAATACACATGTAAGTTTATGGGTGGGGGAAATATTCATTATTGGGACTTCCAGGTAATAGGATTGGGACTGCAACATTTTCCAAAGGAAGCAGTCCTGGACTACAACTTTCAGAATCCTGTGGAGAACCATGTGGTGGAATGAAATCAGGCAAAGTGAAGTGAACTTCCCATTTTGGTTGTGTGTATGGAAATCAACATTTTTAAGGGTAACAGTTGTGTTAAAAAATGGCTCTTTAATATGGATCCTGAGATAATCAGTACTCTTTAGATATTGGTAAAGAGAACAGTAGAATGTAAATATGTGTTTTGTATTCAAATATATGTTTCTTGTTTCAGTGGAAGGCAGACCTAGAGGAAATATTATTGATGGCTATACATGACACTGATCAGTGGGTGTCCATGGTTGGTGAGATTCTCAGGCCATATCCAGCCACAGGGAGCTTAAACCTAGAACTGGAAGATAACAACAACACCTTTGCAGAGGTTTTGTCAGATCTCAGGAAACTAGGTGAGACATGCAATACTTATATGGAGCTGTCAGTTGTAGGAAGTCTCAATATCAAAATACTGTGAAGTTATTTATTTTCCTGGGATCTGAAATGAGGAAGATGCCCTTTTGTTTCTATGGAAGAATCATTGTTAATTGATATTTATCCTTTTATTGTGTAGCAGCCAGGAAATACACAAAAATTGTATTCCACCAATAAATAGTAACTTCAGAATATTTCTTTAAAAAGGCGTTATATAGCAGTGTATCACTTGATTAATTCTTAGATTATGACATCCTTCTATTAGAGACATAAAATCATAGGATATAACTTTTGGCTGTTGTGATTGTAATTATACGCAAATGTTTTAGAATTTGGATTCTGGGTTAGAGTCTTCTTGTATATATAGAATTAGAGCAGAGAATGTGAGTCTTGGAGGAAGGGAAAAATAACTGAAAATAGCTAAGAAATAGGCTGTTACAATTCAGATTTAGTTAAATGTATAATGTTGGTAGTCTAGATGCCTAACTTGGGAAGGTAAAAATAACCCAAAATAGCTAAGAAACAGGCTGTTGTGCTTCAGATATAGTTAAATGTATAACATTGGTAGTCTAGAATATAAATATAATACAGAGTAACTGTGAAGACAGTTTCAGTACATAATCACATTGTCTAATAATTTTGTTTATGGAAATTGAACATTCATTTTCGAATAACCATTATGTTGCAAAGTTCTGTTCTTAAAAAGTGCTACTTCTAACATAGTTATAAATCTATTATTTTTATTTTGTTCATTTCTTTATTATTTACCTGCAGTAAAGAAAACAGCAGATGTGAGAATGCTGCCAATGGAATGTCAGTTTCTGAACAAAACAGCCATGATAGCCACAACAGGACAGCAGCCCCAACCTATCAAACACTTTGCCCTGAAAAGGAAGCCCAAGTCTGCTACACTCCGGGCTGAGCTTCTTCAAAAATGTAAGTATGACATGGAGTTAGTAAGCAAACATTGAATCAGGCATACAGTAATTTTGTTATGGAACAAATGTGTAGTCTTTCAGTATTTTGTAGAAAGCAGAAAAATAATAAAATAAAATAGAGACACACAGTCATACATATAATTATATTGTTGTAATGGATATACAATTTATCAATTTAAATTTTTTTTTTATAGTTTTATATAGTGCATTGGGATTAAGGCCATTAGGATACAAAGTATCTAACTTATGAATCCAGTAAGTTTCTCTTATGAGTCTGTTCATGTCACCATGCACAATATCTATTGGCATGAAAGAAAGATCGAGTAGAGAGTGATTATTGTCTTGAAATATTAGAGGAAAACTGAGGATCTCTATAATTTTTTTTATATGAAAGCGATGGTTATTCATTCTCTTGGAAACTTGTTGAAGTGTTTGTCCAATATATTGCATGTTACATTTTTTACAGGTTATCAAATAAATCACATCAGTTGATACGCAGTTAGTGTCATAATGTAGAGAAAATACCTCTTTTGTATTAGCGCTACTGAAAGAAGTGCTTTCTCTTATGTTTGCACATTGAGAGCACTGGTGTCTGTTACATTTAGATGACGAAAATTGTCTTTTTTTTATTTTCTGTCTGTTTAGTTCTAATTAGAAAATCTTGCAAATTCTTGGGTCTTCTGTAAGCAAGAATTGGTTTATTTTTGTAAAGTGATTTTATGCTGTTTTTATTTGATAAATTTAGGAGACTCCAATATTTATTAATTATAAGGCCTATATTAGGTTATGAAGGATTATACTGTATTGTGAAAGGAATAGAAAGCAGAAGGCTTTTATGCAGAATTGTTTGTTCAGTGTTTTCAGAGGAATAGATTTGATTAATGCCTATCTATTGAAAAAAGCATGGTAAATGTGGCCTAGAATGACAGCTAAGCTCAGAAGGGTACCTAAGTGTGTGCTTAATAAGGTCAGAAGGGGGTACTTAAGTATGTGTTTTACCAAGCAAGATGGGTATCTGTGTGTGTGCTTTACGAGGTCAGAATGGCACCTAAGTGTGTGATTTACCATGTCAAAAGGTCACCTATTTGTGTGCTTTACCAGGTCAAGAATTCACCAATGTGTTTGCTTTACCAGGTCAAATTGTCACCTGAAACACATTATGCAGATTCAGAATGGCTCTCGAAATGCATGCTTATCCATGAGATAAGAAATATTTTTTAAAAAGATTGTTAGGAGATGCAGTTCTGATGAGGAGAAAGGTCATTATAGAATTGAATTGAAAATGCCCTAATTAATTGAAGGATGGAAGACAGGGATTTTGCTAACAGACATCCTTGAATACTATATGCCATAATTTCCCAAGACACTCCTCATTTTCTGAGGGTGGATGTCACAGTGACTTCCAAAAGTTACACATATATGCCTAGATGAGCAACTGTCATATGTCCTTGTAGATGCATACGTAAAGGTAAAACTTGTTTTCCTTCAAATTAGCAGAATGTTATAAAAGTATCACTCATCAATAACCTATAACATGATTAATTACTTGTTTATTAGTCCTCGGGGCAAGAAAAATTTCCTCAGAACTACATTTGCTGTTTTTATTTTGTGAAATATAATTATTTTGTGGTGTACATGTCAGCTGATGCAAGTCTTGGGTAATCTTATATCAGAAATGAAAAATGCTTTAAGACCATACATTCCATCTTATGCAAAGGATGTCAGTCATTGGAGAAAAGAGAAAAGAAGATGCCTAGCAAAACTATATCAGCAAAGTTATCCAAGATAAATGACAAATGAGAACAGGTTAAAGTGGAAAGAATAGAACTGTATCAATATTATAGTAAATATTTTGTGCTTCAGAAATATGCATGACAATTACTTGTCAGTTATTACAAACTTTAATCTGACAGATGCTAGAGTTTTGTTGTATCTCTAAATTGGTTATATACAATGATTTGTGTGCCAGCTAGAAAGTATATCCAGGGATGATTCTGCTGTATTAATTAGGCACCTTGACATGCTGTTTCCTTTTGTAGTTTGGAATTATTTTGAAATGTCCCAATTGAAAGTTATTATATCTTTGCCAGAACTTTTCCCACATTTCAGTCTTATCTGTAACAAATGTTACTAGATAGAAACTGTTATTTTAGCTTTTTACTTAACAGAAATCATCTTAATCACACAGAAGCATGGCATCATATGTAGGTGCATTTCAGCATGAAAAGTCAGGGTCCAATCTGCACTCTAATATTGGGGTGAAATTCCTTTTCTTCAGCCAGGGTGATGTCTGCCAAAATAGGGTTAAGAAGGTATAAATAGATCAGAATGATAACTTTATACTAATGCATATTTTTCACATAAAGATGATTCAGATACTTATTAAATACTGCTACAAGTTGATAAAAATATTAAATTTCTGATTTTGCTGTAGTTTCTTGCAAGCTTCTTGTGATCAGAATTATTAAACAACTTTTATCATATATGTAGTTTGTCCTAATTGCACACAATATTTAAACTCGACATTTTTTGTTTGCGAAAGTTAGACAACAGAAGCAACAGTCACATACTCTCTAATTTGTGTCCTTTTCTTTAAAACTCCATTGAGAAAGCATAATAGGAGATCATAGGTGTTCAGTGTGTCAAGCCAAAGATGAAAGCAACTGCTACCAAGGTTGGTGTGTTGACAAAAGACAAACATTCACAATGTCTTGGTTTTGTAAGGGCTTGTAGTATGGACTGTGACTGCTTAATTGTTACTGATAGCAATCATCCAACATGCAACTAAGGAATTACAGGGAGATCATGCTGTAACATTCAGGTATGGAATTACAGGGAGATAATTCTGGTACCTACTGTAGGTACCCAGATGGACAGTGTAAGGATCAAATGTTAGGTTCTGAAATATTGTTTTTAATTCCATTAAAATTTTAAAAATTATTATGTTTTATTAAAAAATTTTGGGTTGCCAGTCCAAGCTTTGATGTTGATAAATATAGATGCCTTGCATAAAGTTTTAGCTGTCCTGGACTACCATGAAATGGATTTGTCTATCCCTGAAATGAATTTTATATACATAAAAATTATGATTGAATTGATATAGGGAAGTAAATCATGTTCTGTAACTGTCCCATTATTCTTTTGACAGCTACAGAAGTGGCAAACAATAAGAAGTCAAATGGATCCAACAGTCTCCCAATTAAAGTACGCAGTTTTGCCAAGAAGATGGATGATACAAGTAAGTGATCCATTTAGACCTTTCTTATGCCATACAGATGTGGTTAAATCTTAAAGTGTTTCCATCGAGACCTTATGCCATACAAATCTGGTAAGGGCACAGAGTGTTTCCATTTAGACCTTTCTTATGCCATGCAAATATGGTAAGAGCATAGATTGTTTCCATTTAGACCTTTCTTATGCCATGCAAATATGGTAAGAGCATAGATTGTTTCCATTTAGACCTTTCTTACGCCATACAAATGGCATAAAGGCATAGAGTCTTTACATTGTCCAGTCATCCATTCATCCAGTTTTTTCAAGTTACCAAATTTTGTGGATGGCTTACATATGGAGTAAGGAAGAAACTTGGTTTCAGTACAGTAGCTTTAGTTCTCCACCATTTATAGTTACCAAACTTTGTGGATAGCTAATTAGCTGGGTAAAGATAAATCTTATTGATTTGGGGGTCATGGTCACTGACAGAAGAAAACCCGTTTCCACACAATAACTCAAGTTATCTGTATGTAGAGTTACATAACTTTGAAGATGGCATGACCTTGAAGGTAATAAGACCATATTGATTATTCATGCTCAAAATGCCAGAGGTCAGGGTCACTCAAGACCAGAAGAAGGAAAATTGTTTCTGCACAGTAACTTCATGTTTGAATCATCTGTGGTTACCAAATTTTGTGGATGGCATATACTTAGGGTAAGGAAGAACCCTTTTGATTTTCTTTAATGAGTTCAAAGTTGTTGTGATGGAAAGAAAAAGACTGATTTTTGCATGATACCATTAGTTCTTATTGTTCCTGGACCAGAAATTATGGATGGCTTGCACTGTGGGTAAGGAAAAACCTATTGATTTTTGGGTCAGAAGCTTATCTGTTTTGGGATGGAAATGTCAGAGATGAAAATCACTGTGACTGAAAGAAGAAAAATGGTTTCTGTACAAAAATTTCAGTTAGCTACACAGAAGACTGTTAAACATGGGTCAGATATATAACGTACTGTTCATGGTGTTCATGCTAATGCATTTTTGAATTTTGACTTTTTTGACAAAACCCTTGTTATTATAATTAACTAGAGAGCATTTTAGGTACTCAGATGAAATTTTTTAGTTGTATTCACATTTAGTTGACCTGATCAGATTTTCAGGTCTTTACAGCAATTCTTCTGTTTATAAAATTGTATTTGAACTGTTTGGACTTAATGTACTGAAAATCATGCGAGGTAGACAAATGAAATTCAGTATGCATAAAGAAATCAGATCAGATGTTATATGGCAGTTTGTCATGTTTTTGAACATGTAGCATTCACATGGCAATTTGTTACACTTTTCTACATCTGATGCTCATATGGCAGTTTTTCACATTTTTCTACATCCGATGCTCATTAGGACAATTTTTCACATTTTGTTACATTTTTTTAATTTTTGGTGACATGGACTTTTTTGGGGTCTGTAGTAGTGACATGCATGTTTTACTAGCATAGATCTGAGTGCTTAGGTTAGTTTTGGGCGTTGTGTTGGGACGTTCGTGTTCTTCAAACACATTTCTAGCCCCTTAATGTGTAGAATTACAGATCCTGTTTGGTCTTTCATGGGTCAAGTAAGACTTGAATTTTAGGGAGAAGTGACTTCTCCTTTCGGACAGAACAAGCAGGAGAGAGAGAAAGAAAGAGAGAGGGTATGTGGTTTTAATTCTCTTATTTGAATTATGCCTTCTATTTCCCAGTATGCATATTTGCATTTGACATTGGTTTTAAGCAATACTTTATTTAAAGTGGAAAATTTTCTGAGTTCTATCTACATTATAAACACATTTGGTGCATATTTAAAAACTATCATATTCATATGCAGTGATGTGGGCAATATGATTTAAAAAGAGAACAACATAAGCTATACATTATAATGAATTTTAACTGAGTAACTAGTTTACAGTATTGTAATTGCAAGATAGTACAATGCTTAATCAACTACCCTTAATCAAGAATTTTTCTTTTTACTTTCTGAAAGTTCACTTTAAGATGGAAGTTGAAAAGATTTCTGAACTTGTTTGAAACAACCCCTGCACCATGTACATGAGAGCAAATGCACGTCTTTCAGATCTTGCTCGTTGCCTTGATTTCTTTGTTGCCAATAAAACTTTAACTGTTCATAGTCAACACACCAAAGGATCAAAGTCAGTATATGAATTAACAAAACCCATTTTTCCAACCAGATCGACACAGCCAACATGCAAGTACATATATTTTTAGAAAGAGCAATTTTCTTAATGTAACCACTCATTTTATAGCTTTTTTACAACACTCCATTGATAGGATTGCAAATATAAGGTTTTTTTATTTCTCTATGTACTTGGTGTTACATTACGCATTGGTTAAACAGTATTTGCTTTGCTCTTTCTCTTTCTTCATATTTTCACAAAAATGAGTGAACTCAGCATTCAACATTGACTTTACACCATCTCTCAAATTCCACAATATAGCATTGTCCCATATGTTTCTGACCTATATAATAGCATTTTAAAGCTAAATCTTCAATAACGTAATATTTAGACTGCTTTCTGTGAATTGTATATTTTCCTGAATATATTCGCCCAATGGTTTACGAAAAGAGACAATCTAATAAAGTGGTATTTCCCAGACTCAGTGATGTCTGCCATTATTTCCCCATGACAGGTTCACTTACAGCTCCAAACTGATTTTTTATGAAGAAAATAATGTACATGCGGCAGTTAAAATATTGATGTTACCGATTCTATTCTTAAAACACAAATTGCTATTTACATAAGTTTAAGTTTCAGAACACAAATTTGTATGTTTTTATCATCAAAGGATAACTTGCAGAAATCGGGCAGTGATAGTTGCTAACTTACTTGTGAAAAATCTAATGGTCAGTCAGCTATCAAAGCACATGCCTATGAATGTGCAAGAGTTTGTTGGCACAATTGATATCAACACCAACTATTTGATGGCTTGAAGCCCTACATTGCGCCTTCAGGTATAACAACACTGAAACTAACCTGGCCAAGGCGAGGGGGCATCTCAGAATTGGCAGTCATTCAATGTTCCTCTAAAAAAAGTCACAAGGCAAAGTCATTTTCGCTTTCCTAACAGAAGAAGGTGAAGTTGACATTTTTTTAGGCTCCTTAATTGTCCACTTTGCCTGGTAGAGTGTCCCGTGGCCTCTGAAGTAAACCCTTTTATCATGGTCATAGTAATCTTACTAGTAAAACATTTGATCATGCTCAGTAGTTTTGAAAGAATGAACGTCAGTTTGGAATTAAGCAAGGTAAGTCCAGAAGACTGCATACTATGGTATAGATAGGCTAACATATTGGAACCTTGGCTAGCGAAGATGTCTTATCCATAGGCATGGTATTTCTAATAGCGCAATATTAAATGTTAATTTGAATCAATAATCAGAACTTGAGGTATCTTACAATCTGCTTCGTGCAGTGGTTGACTGTAAGCAAGGTAAGTGGTATCAGTCTCACTTGGGCCTCTTTTTGCTGTGTCCTAATTTAACCCCTGCAGATCAGGAAGAAAAAAAGGGGGCTAAAACTAACTGAGTAAAATGCTTGAATGTGTAGTTAAACAGCAGATTTGTTAGTTTAAATTAAGATCATTACATTTTATGCATGAAACCTGTGTTTTTGTACATAATGGAGATATTATTATTTTTTTGTATTCATAGCTCCACTGAAAGGTTTTTCCAGCCGACCACCATC
Source organism: Megalonaias nervosa (assembly GCA_016617855.1). Classification (NCBI taxonomy): domain Eukaryota; kingdom Metazoa; phylum Mollusca; class Bivalvia; order Unionida; family Unionidae; genus Megalonaias; species Megalonaias nervosa. Next base: position 74,810 of record JAECUM010090569.1, on the reverse strand, counting down.
ATCTGGTGTGTCTGGGGGATTTATGTCTCCCACAGCCAGCATGAAGCGGCCAGGGCTAATGAGTACTCCAGTCACGCCTTTAGGGGGTGCTCCTCTTGCCCAGAGGTCAGGATCAGTTAGGAAGGAAGGGGGAATAAAGGTAATTGCTTCCATTTTTTGCAAAGAAAGAGCATAGTCAAAGATTTTTCATAGTTAGCAGGATCAGAGGCCTTAGCCCATTATTTTGGTACAAAATGAAATAGACTGGAAAGTGAGTTTTCACAAGTAAATTGCTTAAGTTGGAATTCTGCTGGATTTGAAAATCTTTCTTATGAAGACAGGGGCAGGGCTCATTATTGGCAACTGCCGACCTATACAGATGTTTCTGTTGGAATATCACATGATGTTTTCCATGTATGATGCTATTGTCTTTATGGAAAAAAAGGGGGTTTCCTATAAAATGTAGTTGGATTGGGAAGGTACATAAATGAAATATTTTAATAGGTGTTGTCACTTTTAATTGCATTTACATTTACATGTTTGTTGTATTCTTAATCACAATATAACATATAGTTCGAAGAAGTGCTTTCTAACCAAGAGGCCAGATTTAGCAGTCACTGTATTATTTAGCCTTGCAGAAGCTTCCAGTGATAAAGTTGTTTGAAATGGCTGTTCATTTGTTTCATAATTGACATTGATATTAACCCAGTTAGGTGCATATTTTTTGTCCTGGTGAGGTCATTTCTGTGCATGATATGAACCTATTTAGATCCATATTTATTGACATGGAGAGGTAATTTTTGTGCTTGGTATCAACCAAATGAGGTCCATATTTATTGACCTGAAGAGGTCATTTCTATGCTTGATATGAACCTAATTAGGTCCAAATTCATTGACCTGAAGAGGTCATTTCTGTGCTTGATATAAACCTCATTAGGTCCATATTGACCTGGAGAAGTCATTTCTGTGCTTGATATCAACCTACTTAGGTTCATATTCGTTGACCTGGAGAGGTCATTTCTTTGCTTGATATCAACCTAATTAGGTTGAAATTCATTTACCTCGAGTGTATTTTGTAATTCCTTGGACTTTTATGAAGCTTACAATCTTTATGATTTATGTGTCTGTCATCACCATACATTTAGAATATAATAATTCCCATGAACACTATACAGTCCTTGTGATTTATGCATCCGTCATTGCCATGCATTTGGAATATAATAATTCTCATGGACACTGCAGTCCTTACGATTTATGTGTCTGTCAGTACCATGCATTTGAGGATATATTAATACCCATGAACACAGTACAATCCTTATGATTTATATGTCTGTCAGTACCATGCATTTGTGGATATATTAATACCCATGAACACAATACAATTCTTACAATTTATATGTTTGTCAGTGCCATGCATTTGTGGATATATTAATACCCATGAACACAATACAATCCTTACAATTTATGTGTCTGTCAGTACCATGCATTTGTGGATATATTAATACCCATGAACACAATACAATCCTTACAATTTATATGTCTGTCAGTACCATGCATTTGTGGATATATTAATACCCATAAACACAATACAATTCTTACGATTTATGTGACTGTCAGTACCATGCATTTGTGGATATTTTAATGCCCATGAACACAGCAGAAACCATACACTATCATTCATTTTGACTTATTGATTACATTATAGTTTTCTCCAACAACAAATTTTATTTACTATTATACTATTTGGGCACCATCAGTGGTAACATTTCATGGTGAACAAACCCATATGAAGATCCAAAGTAAGGTAGTAAGAAATATATGGTGTAATGACCAAGATGGGCAGATAAAGTCATTTGGTCCAGATATGGTGGTGTAATGACCAAAGAGCACATAAATCCATATGGTCCAGATACATGGTGTAATGAACAAAACGGCACATAAAGCAATATAGTTCTGATACATAATGTAATGTCCAAAATGGGCAGTATATAAAGTAATATACTGTATTTCATGTATTTTTTCGTACACAATCCAGTTATCAAAATAATAATTATTTAAATGTATCATATCAAAAAATTTTGTTTGATTGATCTCTCTGGCGCACGTACACACACACGTGCACGTGCGCACTCATGCGCATTAACTTAAACGTTGATTTCAAGTTCTTTACTTTTTATTGCAATTTGATGATGAGATTATTGTTGCGGTAAAAATACAACTTGCACTTAATTTCTTGACGATGTGGGGTCGTATCGTTGCATACAATTTACCAATAAATAATACCCATAACTTATACATGTTCAAACCTTCTTGATCATTTTGCCAATATTACACAACATAACAGCTACATATGTTCTAAATGCAGACGAGCTTGCACACTGAGACATAATCCTCTCTCTCTCTCTCTCTCTCTCTCTCTCTCACTAATAACGACAGTACTTTTGATTTATTGTAATTAGATTCTTGAATTGAGAGCAGAATGAGACAGAAAATATACTTTTACTTTGTACATTTGTACCGTTAGGTTGTCGAGTAGCGTGTACCGTAGAACTTGTTTTGGTATGGTCCCTTTATTTTTCGTACATGGTCAGTACCACCAAATGATAATTATTTATTTAACATATGATTTTTCGTACACTGAAATTAATAATTATTTTTTTGTGTACAAAAAATTACATAAAATATGGTAGTCAGATACATGGTGTAATGACCAAAACTGCACTTACAGCCATATGTTCATGATACATGATTTACATTCCATTTAGAGACCTCATTGATTTGTGCCATTATAGTAATGCCATTTGTGTCATCTGCACAATAATTTTTGGAAAATGTGACCACAAAGACCAAGCACTTCTGATTACCGTTATTTTCATAGTTGTCAGACAGACACATTTATTTACCTCGTTTTCTCTCATTTTTCACTCCCAGTTGTTAGACATCACAGAAATGCCAGTGGGTGCAAAGGAGGCCAAGAGAAGAAGAAAACTGGCAGGTTGGTTTACATGTCCCCTAGCAAGGGGCTTGGACTCAAGTTTTAGGAATTTAATTCTCCTGTGATGAGACTGGAAGAGCTTATGCTATGGCCCTCATGTCAACAACTACACTCAGGTTAGACTGAGATGCTTAGGTTCACAGGGCTAGAAAAATCCAAATTGTCTCTCTTTTCCAGAACTGAGTTTTACTTATTTTCTTTTTATGCCATGTGATGTTGGATCATATGACCAAATTTCACTTGCCAAATTAAATTTTCAGTTTTTTCCTAGATACTCATTAGGGCTTTTTTTAGTTCTGAGGTAATTCACTATGCAGTTTGGAGGGAATTTGATTTTAGTGATAGGGATTTTTATTTCTTAATACTTTTTGATGGGTAATTAGTAAAAACAATGTTTGTAGTTGATAAGTAGTAGTCAGTGAAATTTCAGCCAGGGAAATTATTCTGGCATTAATTTAAGGAAACATCAGTGCAGTTCTACTTCCTAATAAGGCCACTTATGGGAGAAAACATTTCTGTCAGTAGCGAATTGGTTATTAAACTGAGATTGGAAGATACATTGGGAGCAGACATGTGGGAAATATATATTGCACATCAGTACAATAAGATTAGGAGCACAGGTAACAAAATTCATTCGTTAATCTGACATTATTTAGCCTTAGTTTTTGTTGGGTTTTTTTAAATTAGATATAGCAGTATTGCTTCTAACTGTGGCAGCAATATCCAAAGTTTGCAATGGTTTTGATTAAAGTTTATAAGTTTGATATGTGCTTGACATGCTGGGCCTGGCCTTTTATCATTTTAAAACTTTACTTTGATCGTGTGTTCAACATTGGGTCCAGTCCTTCCTGCCATTACAAAACTTTACCTTGATCACATGTTCAACAATTTAGACTTCACCATTTTATCATTATAACAATTTTTCTTTCATCACATGTATGACATTGGGGACCTCACCTTTATGTCCTTATAAAAACTTTACTTTGATTATGTGTTTGACATTGGGGACCTGGCCATGTCATTATAAAAACTTCACTTTGATCATGTGTTTGACATTGGGGTCCTGGCTTTCAAGAATATTTCAATAACAGTTAGCATTTATATTTCACTTATATTTTGCAGTATCTATATTTATCACCACTGATCAAAGCACTATAAGAGCAGATGGTATGACCAGTTGTCTCTTGTCTGACATCCATCTATCCATCCATTAGCATAAATTTGTTTTTGTTCCTAAACTGATTGGGATTGATGTAAATTTTCACATGCATTCAGTCCAGGGTCTAGTTGGTACCAAGTGAAAATGGCGCCACTACAGTGTCCAGTATGGATGCTATAGTTTCAATCTTTAAAATCTTGTTATCACTACTCCTTCTAAATGGATGGTCATTGCAGTATGGGGTTTGTTATCGCTACTGAATCGATGATCATTTCAGCATGGGGGTTTAAAATGAGATACTTTTCATGGTGTCAAAAATGTCTAAACGAAAATGGTTCCAGTTCTGGCATCCATTATGGCTGCCATGGAAGCAATCTTGAAAATCTTATCACTACTCTTCATGAATGGTTCTCATCCGAAAATTTCTTGTCATCGCTAGCTGAAGTTAGATGAAAATTGAACCAGTCAGACAGCCAATTTGGCTGATACAGTGGGCATCTTGAAAAGCTTTTTATTGTTATTCATCCTGAATGAATGATCACATCAACATGAATTTCACTAAACAAAATCTTCTTGTTGGTTCTAAACAAAAATCGTGCTGTCCAGTCTGGCCACCATGGTGGCTGTCTTGAATATCTTGTTATGGCAACTCCTTCGAAATGGAAAACTATGTTGACAATGCATTTTTACCAGGAGACTTTTTAAGTCTCGTTGGTCTCAAAATGAAAATGGTGCTGATCTGACATCTGGTATGGCCACCATGACTGTTATCTTGAAAATTTTCCTAATGCTTCTCTTTAACCGAAAGTAATATCAACATGGTCATTTAACTTGTTATGAAGGCTAGTTGATTCTAAATTAAAATGGTGCTGACCTAACCTCCAAAATGGCCACCATGGTGCCCATTTTGAAAATCTTTATATTGTTACTTTTTCTAGGTGGATGGTCATATCTGCATGGGATTTTCACCAAAAGATTCTTTATGATGTTAGTCCAGAATAAAAATGGTGCTCATCTGACATCCTATACAGTTACCACAGAAGCCAGTCTGAAAATCTTGTTATTGCTATCCAGATTGGATGGTGATGTTCACATGGGGTTTTCATGAAAAAAAACTACTAATGATGTTTAGTTGGTCCTAAATGAAAATGGTTCCAATCTTACATCTAAAATCCATTTTTTGTACAGAAATATTAGATATGCTTTGAACCCTTGGCAGTTAAAATGGAGTGTCTTATCTGGAATTCCTGGAAAGTTTTATTGGCCAGTAGACAGACCATGGATGTTTGGCTGAATCATTGAATGAATAGCATAATCAAAATAAGGCTTGTGGTATATTGCAATAACATAACAACCCATAATAAGGCTAATGGTATTTCAAAGGTGAAGAATATTGCAATAACGTTACAACCCATAAAAGTTTAATGACTTCAAAAATTGTCTGTTTTGGTAAGAATTGACAATGTACTGAGCATACAATGTAACAATGTAATTTTTCAAGCTAGTGGAAAAAAATTATATTTCAAAAACATTTTGTGACAGTTGTTTCTAGTTAATACTTTATCAGTTTTAGTGGAAAATTGGGGGGTGGGGGTGGGCACTTGGCTAGTATGTCACATTTGTAATTTTCTTACAAGATGAAAACAATTGAGATATTTCATCAGAGCTTAAAAAAACATGTATTCATGTTAAAGAAAGAATATATAAGCTTTACAGAATAAATTGCAAAACATAAAACAGTAGAATCTCCTCAAAATGAATACAGGTGTCTCAAATACAGAGGATCACTAAAGCTTATGTGTAAGACCCACTTTTTGTATGTATGTAATTAAAAAATCCTTTTTGACTAAAACTACAGCTTGCTTTGATTAATACACTAGGTTGCATCAGTACACTAGGACTCATTTATACACTATGACTCATTGATACAATAGGACTTGGTGATACAGTAGGACTCATTAATACACTAGAAATCATTGATACACTAGGTCTCATCAGTACACTAGGATACATTGATACACTGAGTTATTGATACATGTGGTCTCACTGATACACTGACTCATTGATGCACTAGGACTCATCGATACACTAGGACTCATTGGATTCAACAGATATTAGGATACATGAAATTATTTATGAATAGACACTTACAAATGTAAAACAATTGTACAAACATCACATGTTTTGAGCACCAAAAATATGAGCTTTGTTTACAGAGATGGAGGCAGTAGAACAACAGAAGAAAGACAAAGATGCAGAGAAAACTGTGGCAGCTGCAGGCAGCACTGTGGTCCCATATACCCCAGACTATGCAGCTGGGCTTGTGGCTCCGGCAACCCCGGTATGTCTTCACATCCATTCTTATTATTGTTTATTACATTCCAGCCTTATCAAAGATATTCATTGTTTTATTACATTGCATTGTTATCAATGGTATTCATTGATTATTTCATTCCTCAGACTATGCATATGGGCTTGTGGCTTCAGCAACCTTGATACATCTTCATATTCATCCTTATCAAGGATATTCAGTTTATTACATACCATCATCATCAAGGATATTCACTGTTTATTTCCTATCCATTCATATCAAAGATATTCACATGTTATAACATAACATCATTATCAAGGGTATTCATTGTTTATTACATACCATTTCCATCTAGGATGTTCATTTTATTACATACCCTCCTTATCAAGGATATTCACTGTATATTGCATGCCATTCTTATCAATCATATTCACTCTATATTACATACTATCTGTATATCAAGGATATTCATTTTATTACATACCCTCCTTATCAAGCATATTCACTGTTTATTACATGCCATTCTTATCAAGGATATTCACTCTATATTACATACCATCCGTATCAAGGATATTCATTTTATTACATACCCTCCTTATCAAGGATATTCACTGTATATTACATGCCATTCTTATCAAGGATATTCACTCTATATTACCATCCATATCAAGGATATTCATTTTATTACATACCCTCCTTATCAAGGATATTCACTGTATAATACATGCCGTTCTTATCAAGGATATTCACTCTATATTACATGTCATCCATATCAAGGATCTTAATTTTATTACATACCCTCCTTATCAAGGATATTCACTGTTTATTACATACCATTCTTATCAAGGATATTCACTCTATATTACATGCCATTCTTATCAAGGATATTCACTCTATATTACATACCATTCTTATCAAGGATATTCACTCTATATTACATACCATTCTTATCAAGGATGTTCACTCTATATTACATACCATCAGTATCAAGGATATTCATTTTATTACATACCATCCTTGTCAAGGATATTCACTGGATATTAAATGCATTCTTATCATGGATATTCACTGTTTATTACATGCCATTCTTATCAAGGATATCCGCTGTATATTACATGCCATCCTTATCAAGGATATTCATTTTATTACTTACCATTCTTATCAAGGATATTCACAGTTTATTACATGCCATTCTTATCAAGGATATTCACTCTATATTACATACCATCCTTATCAAGGATATTCATTTTATTACATGCCATCCTTATCAAGGATATTCACTGTTTATTACATGCCATTCTTATCAAGGATATTCACCATTTATTACATGCCATTCTTATCAAGGATATTCACTCTATATTACATACCATCCTTATCAAGGATATTCATTTTATTACATACCATCCTTATCAAGGATATTCACTGTTTATTACGTGCTATCCTCATCAAGGATATTCATTTTTTATTACCTTACCTTTCTTATCAAGGATTTTCACTATTGCATACCTGTTGAATCAAGCATGAGTGATCTGTCATTTTTATACAGATGTTCAGTCCGTATTTATGTAACAAACATAGACTTTAAGTATTTGGGTGTTTTCCCCCCCCCCCCCCCTTAGATTGGTATTCTTAGATTTACATATTCAGGCTTTTAGCAATCACAATTTGTTTGGAAATTTGTCAATGACATTTCTGCAAGTTTATAGTTCTAGATGTAGACTGTTAACCGCTGTATCATTAGCACCAGGTTGTTATTTAGGATACCTTACCATTGAGTAAAAATTTGGTCTGTTGATGTTACTTTTTTAAAAAATGCTGTGTTTTGTCAGTAATGGTTTTTGAACATACCCTAATTGTCAGCAGTGATTATTGATATATGCTGTTCAATAATTCTGTGTTTGACTAAGTAACCAGCTATTTATTTCATCTGTGCATACATAGTATAGTGTGCAAGAATAAATTACTACTAGATAGAGTAAAACTTCAGTCAAAAATATCAAATTTTGCTCATTAGTAATTTATTGAACTTGCTATTAAAATACGCTGAAATTAAGGATTTGCTCAAATGTAATGACATGGAAATATTAATTACAGTATTAACAAACTGCACAGACCCAGATCTGCCAGTGTATTATGCAATGGCAAATCTGGGTCGGTGCAGTTTGCAATTAGACTTGTCTTCTAAGTGAGTATATACAGTATGCAGAATGAAATTATCCTGGCTTTTTTTTTCTCCCTGCTTTTGTCAAAAACAGTTTTAACTTGGAAATTGTACGAAACCTTCAGTTGCAGCATTTTACAGTATAATGAATGGTACTTGAATACCTCCTTGCTTAGTGTGTCCAGTAAGGATGCAATCCATCACCATTGTTTTTCTTGTAGTCTGTTGAAACATTGAGTAGTTTGGAGTAGTCTTGCGAACTTATGATATGGCCCTGCTTGGCATGCATGATTCATTGTCCATTGTGTGTCATGTATCCATCTGTCAGCATTTACCTGTTACAATACTGGAGTTCATATTTCCAATATTAGTCAGATTTTAAATACAGGTTTATACCATGAAAATCTTGAATAAACATATATTCCAAATCAAATCAAAAGCTGGATAAGAATATGGTCTCCAGATTGATAGCAATGTTAACCATTAAGATGCAAGATCACTTCATTCATATACATGGAGCTGACTCATTAATATGCATGGAGCTTTACTCATTATCAAACTTGTGCAAGGTGTTAATGCCTTTAAAGTTTGTTGGGCAAGGAGGTAATTGGTGTGCTTCAGAAAAACGTAACTAATACTTTGTAAACACAACAAAGAAAATGTATTATCAGCATTACTTATAAAGCATTAGTTAAGACTTTATGTCTGTTGAATTTTTATTTTTATATTCTTTCTTCAGCTTCAAATGACAGATTATTTGATTAATTTTAATGTTGAGGAGGTTCCATTAATCGATATTAATGATGAGGAGGCTCCATTGTTCTTGGTGTTAAATATGAGGAGGCTCCATTGATCTTAATTTTAACCATTTGGAAGTTTCATTGATCTTGACTTTATCCATGAGGAGGCTTAATTGATCTCAATTTTTAGCATGAGGAGGCTGCATTGATCATGATTTCAGTTGTACAGTACCTCAGATAATTGCTATCCAATTCAATATATTTCACTGTCTTTACATCTAGAACTACAGCATAAGTTGAGATTTAGTAAATAATCACCCTTACAAAATCATCAAGGAAGTTTGGAACATCAGTGTCACAAGGTTATATCACTTGGCTTTCACCATTTGGGACTCAGAGTCACATTTGTCAGTAGCACCACATTCTACATAGTTACGTGAATCAACTTTGAGCTTAACAATCTCTACAGAGGTAAGTTATAGATTGCTGATGATCATTTCATCAGTGTCACAAAATTTGGTTCAGTGGTTTATGTTGACGTAGCAGATGCGCAAATTTAACTCAATGTATTTACCCAATGAATGTCAAATTGAAACGTGTAAGCTGTTGAAGTCAGTTTCAATGTTTCATTGTGTACATGTCCTGTAAATTAAATGTAAACTGTAAGTCATCATAGATGCTCTATTGTGTACATGCACAAAGCATATGTAAACTTTGCTTCATTGTATACATGCAAATTACAAAACTTGAGTGCAAAATTTTTGTGAATTTGCAATGAAACTAAGTTTGCAAACAGTATTTGTAAATTGTACAAATTCATTTAACTTTTGTTTTGGACAGAAACTGCCAGCTGTTGTGGGGTCCTCACCAGCATCATTACCTTCCCAGTCAGTGTCATATATTCCATCTGCCAATGCTCGGCTACCAGCACCACTTGCATCATTTCCAGGTACATATTTTCTTATTACCTTGTTTTCATTATACTAATTCATTTCTCTATTTCTTTTATAATTAAAGTCAAGAAAGATTCAAGTTCATGTTTTTGTACATATGTCAGAAGCACATGTAGTCTTGCAGGAATCAATAGTGAAGATATATTTGTTTGTGGGAATTCAAAGAACTCTGTGGCAGATAATGAATTTTTTTTAATGTCTTTATCTAAATTATTTGTGTGTAATTAATACTTGTTAGGCCAAATAAAAAAATATGTAAGGTTCTGGTTACATTGAAAAAAAATTAAGTTGGTTGGTGGTTACATTTTTTTTTTATTTTCTTTTGGGGTCTGGATGGATTTAAATGAAGCATAAACTAGAAAATAAGCTTCATTCACAACATGAATTTAACTTCAAGCATAGTCACATCCCTTTGTTAATTTATTTTCTCCTGAATTTTTTTTTCTCTTTTTCCCCAATTTTTTTAAATTTAAAAATGTATGGTCAGCAGGAAAAAATAGGGTCAGTTGGATAAACAGAAGCACACATACTTTTTTTATTTGGCCTAATATTATCCCATTCCAATATTGAAGCCATTAATACTTTTCTTGATATTGGTAAGTCAGTAAATCTTTCAAGGAGTCTGTATAAACCTGTCAGTTGATTTTAATATTGTTTTCCCCATTACTCAACTATAACATCAGCATGTTCTATTCTAGTACTGGAAAGTTAAATGGGAAATGTCCTGTCCAGTTGATAAAAGTTTATCACAGAGGAGGGACCTGCTGTCACAGCACAGGGAGTCTCTGCTTTATAGCAGTTCATAGATACTCTAACTTCATTCCTGGCTCGTATCAAGTGATAAATCTGCAAGGACCAGTTTTTGAGCAAGGTTGCAAGTTGCATTGCCCTGGCTAAGAGGTGGTCTACAATGCAGAGTAAAGAATATCTCATTGGGGCAGTAGGAAACTGCTTAATCCAACCTGTTGCCATTCCAGTGATGTGGTGGACTTTCTCCACTTCCTTTTCAATAAAAGTATGTTCAGTCTTCACCATTAAGGGCTATAGGTTAGCTCTGTCTAACACGCTTAAGTTCTTTAAGGGTATATCTATTGGATCAAACCCTCAACTTTCCAGTCTTATCAAGTATTTTGAGTACAGTGATCAGTGTTTCATTTGCTGATGCCAAGATGGAATCTCATGTGTGTTGTAGCCTTTTGTCAAAACCTCCTTGCAAACAGTTGAGTGAATTTTCCTTTGAGAACCATCCCTATAAAAGTACCTTCTAGTTGTGTTTGCCATCAGCAAGAAGGAGTGAGCTTTATCTTTTGTGTGTAGAAAATGGATGTTCTTGATTCAGTGGTTATTATGAGTTGGATTCTTTTCTTTGTGAACCAGCGTTCTTAACGAAGAATCATCTCCCTTTGGTAACTCTACTTCCTATTGAGATCCCCAGTCTCAGTCATATCTGTGCTGTGGATGATCAGGATAAACATCTCTTAAATCAGGGCCTTACGTTTTTTTTTTACCTGTTTCAAAAAGGCAAAGAAAAGGTTGGATGTATCTATCTCTTCCTATTTATTAAGGGCACTGCTGATGTTTGGTAACCACTGTTTCCAAGTGGATTGCCCTCACTATCCAGAAAGGTTATCAGTCCCTCATTGATATTTAGGGTTATTGCTACTACCTAGGCCTGTCTGAATCATTCTTCATGGGAGAATGTTATGAAAGCCACATTTTGAAGGTCACGCTACATTCTCCTCCTTTTACCTTTGATTTTTGGCACTCCAGAGCAAAGGCATTGTCAGTAACTCTAAAATTGGCCCAACCTTCGGCCAGATTGCAGTAGGAACACTCCTGTTGTAAGGATGAGTACATTAATTTTAAAAGTTTCTTGAGGCTCCAGACTGGCTTATTCAGCAAAGCAGTAGTGACAGATGTTGTATTACTGCTATTAAGGGGGCATAAACTAAGTTTAATAATGTAATACTTACCTGTCATTGTTGCAAGATTTCCTTCTATTTGATGGCAAAAGCTTAGTTGGGGTCCATGTCAGAGAAGATGGGTATCTATGATGCGTGAGTCAGCCTGATCCTGGATTATCTCTGTTTTAGATTTCTATATTGTTCCATCTAATGGGAGCTTGGACATGGAGGTAAGCAAGGCAGTAGTGACAGGTAAGTATTATGTTATTAAAGTTAGTTTTATCCCCATAAAAACAAAAACAAAAACCCTATATCTCATAGTAATTCTGTTTATCTGTTTATTTAATCAGGTGTACCATCAGTCACTCAGCAAGCAAGAGAAAATTTGTCTCAGCAACTACAGCAGCAATTGGGATTGGGTCAGTCACAGATAAGGACACAGCCAGCTGGTCAGTCACAGACTGCAGTACAACTGCTGACAAACAGTGTGGCATCCCAGCCACTGCCAGGCATACAGCAACTTTTGCAACCTAATACTGCACAAGCATCAGCCTCTTCCCAAATCCAACCCACAGGGACTCTGACTCAACAACCTCCTAGAAAGGGACTCTCTCTCACGGTGGGCAGATTTTTTTTTCTCACATGAATTTTATGTTATTTTATTACTTTAAAATAGTTAAAATCTTTGTAATGTTGCTTGTTACTTGCAAGTCAAGAGCTTATTCCAGATTCCATTGAAAGTAGAAAGTGATATAGTCATAGAAAGTGAAGTATAATGCACAGATACTTTTATAGGTTTACTTGCCCCATCCCAAACACTCTTCAATCCCTTGCAGCACCTGGTACTTTTTTATGGCTACATTGACTAGATCCCTGTGATGCAGCTTGAATTCGAGAAACTCATCCAGGGTCCACATTTAATACCAGTTTGCTGCACTGCCTCAGCGGGCAATATAGTGATATATATGATGAGATTTGAACTCACAACAAAATCGTCCAGGGCGTGCAGTTTATGTTACTAGGCTGGACTGTGTCAGTAATTTTAGTAGGTGGTGGCACATTTTGCACCACCCTAATGCCACAACCTTCCTTCTGTCAGCTGTTTGCAACTACATGAATATGTCTTTATGGAATGGAAGACCAATTTAATGACAAATATGTATTAAAATTTGTATTTTAAACTTTTTGGAGTCAAAAAGATAAGTCTAAGGCCAAATAAATGTTATTTCCAGTATTATTATGTTTCTGTATAATATCTTTTATGTCTGAAACTTGACCTCAGAATGTATTTCAACTAATACATCATTATCAGGTTAGTGTACTGCAAGCCACACACAGTATTTGGTATGCCATTCTAACTGCTGACCAACCACCCCAGCCATACAAATGAGTTATGTGTACTTAACAATTGTCAGGAGCCTGTTATCTCTTGACTGGTGGGCCAGCCAACCAATCCACCAGATACACAGTTTCTATGACATTCATAGCAGACCATCATTACTGTTGAAGCTGTACAACTGGGTCAAGCTTGTCACATCTGACCAACATTCCCTAACATGATCAGTGATGATGGCATTAAAAATCTTTTTTAAAAATTGGGTGAAATGATGATGCTCACTGATGATACATCATCATTTCCTTTTGATGAGGGCAATGAAAAGAAAATGCTGGAACATGCCAATGCATCAATGGAATGAACAGAATTTAGTCCACGGAAGCAATAGTTGAAATCTGTAGGATTTTGTCTCGGTTCAGAAAGCCATCCTCCACCTTCAAGCTTTTCTACCGACAAGGTTAGTGCCTTGGTAGATGCAGACAATGATGATGACATTTTGTTATTCAGAATCTTGTCACAATAGTTAAAGATTGCAAATCTTACTGGGCATCTCGTGGAGCATTGGCAAATCTGGTAACGCAACAGCTTTATGGTGGTCAGGTTGCGTGCAGCTCTCTACCCCATTGATAAAAAGTCACATCAGTATTTTCTCCAAATGTACCTTGTCTAGATGTTGATAAAGTGCACAGACAAGTCTTTAATGCCATGTTAAAGTTAGTCTGAAACAGGCATTCTTTCAATTGTTGGTGATGCACCCTCACCCACACCTTCTGGCAATCTATCTGAGGCTACAGACAACTTTCTTTTTGTCAGATTTAAATCAACCATTGTAGCAAAATAATGAGCAATCCAAACTCTGTCAGAGGGTCTCCATGTTTCTTTTCCTGAACCCTTCAACTTTTGTCATTTTATCTTCATGCTGGAACTCCCTGGTGATCACATGAAGTGTGGTGTTTTTACACAAGGAAATCTTGTTTTTTGCTTGTAATGGGCTGTGTATGAAAACTGCACAAATAGAGTTTCTACCCTAGAACTGTTTTAATTATGAAGTCCAAAGACTTTTGAGACCTTTGAGATGCAACAAGTACCTGATAAGTTTTGACATGTCCGACATGTACTTCCATATACAAATTCATATGGCCTCTAATCTGTGCCCTGGGTCTTCACTGAGAGTTCAGGAAGTCCACTGCAGCCATGACAATATTACTGCATTATACACAACAAAAACATTTGGTGAGTTTAATTTTTGGTTTGCATCATGAACAACTTTACTGCCCTCATTGTACGATGAATAATCAGTGTAGAGAAGTTGGGCTTTGTCCCTTCTCATTATTTTTGTCCATCTAGGTTTGGAGCCCTTAACACCTATCAATCTGGCTTCTTTGTCCCAAACACATAAAAAAAATCCTTCATGTGTCATGGAAGGCCTCACCCAAGATGTTGAAGTTGTACCTTCAAGAAGACATTAAATGTTATATCCAAGCTCAGGACATCCTACACAGAGAAGATAGGCATTCCTGGACAAGACACTGTACAAAGTAAGCATGTATGAAAAAGTCTGATTTGTTTGGTTTTTGGTTCTTGACATGAACAACCTTGCATCCCTAATTCAGAGTTCAGGGTGGATAATCGGTGTAGAGAAGTCTGACCATATCCCTTCTCAACATTTTGTCTATCTAGATATGGAGCTCTTAACATATATTAACTGGGGCCCTAGGAGGCAGAGAGGTCTAAGGTGCTGGGCCCTAGGAGGCAGAGAGGTCTAAGGCGCTGGGCCCTAGGAGGCAGAGAGGTCTAAGGCGCTGGGCCATACTAGGCAGAGAGGTCTAAGGTGCTGGGCCTTAGGAGGCAGAGAGGTCTAAGGCGCTGGGCCCTAGGAGGCAGAGAGGTCTAAGGCGCTTGCCTTTACAGATTACTGACATCTCACCTCTGTCTGCATGTGTTCGAGCGCCATTCTCAGCCAGCATGGGTATGTAAGAAAGCTTGCCAATAGCTTTCCATGTGTCGTGGTTCCTTCTGGCATTTTCCCAGGTTCTTCCACCAGATATACTGGCCACCAATAACAACAGCAACACATTAACTTTGCATCCTTCTCCCAATAGCTATTGAAAGTATAGCTCAAGCTTCAGAGAAAGCATCAAACAAGACATTGTCAAGTGAAGAAGTTTCTTATACCTCAGCCTACTCCCTGTTACAGTGCCAGTTTACTACTGGAACTGTGATGTTCAGTAGCACATGGATTCCTTAAGAGAATGCTCTTCATATCAGCCTCTTGATAGTGAAAAACATTCTCAATTCTTTCCACACCTGGGTAAAACATATCCATGGAAACATGGTCCTGATAATGAAGAACAATGCCCTTGTGGTGGTGTACCTCAGTGACAGGAGAGTTATCACCAGACCTCTGTCTCATGATAGGGAAGAACCTTTATAATTACTCCCAGTTTTAGGTAATATTCAAGTCTGACACCTTACTGCCCAGCTTGGAGGTAATGTTGGCATACTTCTTACCTCCGTCAGTTTTGATTATGAAGATAATTAAAAAATCGGAGCTTAAATCTTTGGGAGGATTGCAGCAGGTGAAGATCCTCTGCTTTGAGGACATACAAAGGGAAATTGTATGTTGGCAATGACTCATGCCACATCCATGATGTCAGAACTCAGCATTCATTCTCCGGTGGTGAACCTCGTTCTCTTAGCCCCAATCACAGTCAAGGGATACTGTTTCATGATCTCAGACATATTCAGACCTCATTGTAGAGAGGAATTTGGCTCCAACAAGGTAATCTCTCATGTGTGGTCCAGTTTTGACATATCAAGACTGCACTCACTCACACTGTTCCCCAGTGGAATCTCTTGTGGGTTTTGACATGGCCAAACTAATCCAAGTTTGAGCCATCGCCTTCCTCTCTTTCTAAAGCAGCTATCATACATGTCTTACAGTTTATAATAACAATAATACAGAGTGAATGAGCTACATACAATATCCATAGATATATTCTGATGGTTAAGTCATTCTAATGACAGAACCTGGCTCCTTCCTAAGAGCAGGTTGCTGTCGCTAGTCAGCCAACAATAATTATTCATTTCCTCTCCTTAAACAATCTGCCAAGAGAAGCAAAGAACCAGGACCCTGTATGTACCCTCAAATGTTACCTGAGATGACCGGACAGTATCCCTATCAACAGTAAAATACTATTCCTACCGCTAAAGGCAGGAATGCAAGACATAATCCCACAAGTGCTGGCCACATGGCCAAAAGGAGTTCTTAATTCGGTGTACTATTAACATTCACAGGATCAGGTACACAAATGAACATTTCAGCTCACAAAATACGTCTGAATTTCATGAGTCTCACCTTGACTGTAATGTCTCAGTTCAGTTTGAAAATTAGCAGTCTGCTGAATGGTATGCCTATTCTGCCATTTGAGTGAAATAGTCTCACTGTGAAGAGAGATGAATCTTGTTATGTTAGCGGTAGCTGCACACAGTGACCACCGCCCAATCCATGATAGCACAACTTTTGACCCAGACAATAATTTGCCACTTTTGATAGTGGGACAATAATCAGGTGTAAAATCCCACAGGAATCACCCATGCACAGCCATAAACAAATTGTCTCTTGTTGTGCTAAACTAAAATTAGGAGAAGTTCCTCCTTTTAGTAGAGCGGTCATACTCCTACTGGGTGACATAGGTTGAGGTAGGATACTTATCATTTCCTGCTCCTTTTACCTATTTTCTTATTGTAATAATCGGGTAATGTATTTGGTGGAAAAAGCAGATATTTTAGTAAATTATGTTTCTCCAATAATGCTTGACTGCAATGCGAATATCCTTTAAGGTTTTGCTCAACTAAAAACCAAGCATCAAGGTGGCTGCCTAGCAGTAGAAAGGGGAGTTAACCTATAAGAGTTGCTTCCCTTTTTTTACATAATAAATAGTTGGTTTTTTATTTTTTATTGTAGTTTTTCGAGACTGGATTGATCTTGTAGCAAAGAAAGTTATCCTAATGTATTCTGATCATGTAGTATGAGAGAAACATAATTTGCTAAAACAAAATTGTTTTCTCAAAGTGATTGGCCTTTTTTTACTCGGAGCTGGATGCCATATATATTAGAATTTTGTGAATGCAGCCAGTCTCAATGTTTAGTCGATTGTTGTTAAACTTTGATCTTATTATGGTCATCATCAGAAAATGTGCATGTTGACCAGTCATTGTAATAACATTGTTTTGTAAGAGTTATGCATCCTTTTTTTTTTCCCATGGACTTATTTTATCATGAGAGTTGTGTTTTGATGTGGGAGAGGCAGGTGTATATTTACATGTGCAAATTGCTTACTGTTCCTCAGGTTTCTTTTCTCTGTGTGTGTGATTTAGACTTTTAACGTAGCTTTAACAATTTTTCAGTCATATTGCTATGATGTCTGCAGTGTGACAGTTTATAGTGATGTCTAGCACTGGGGCATCATACCGCAGACATGTGGCATGATGTCCCACCCAGTCACATTATCCTCACACCAGGCCGACCAGTCCTAACACTAACCTGTTAATGCTGAGCGTCAAGCGAGGCAGCTGTTAGTACCATTTTTTAGTCTTTGGTATGACTGTGCCGGGGTTAGAACCCGTGACCTCCCACATCCGTGGCTGACGCTCTAACCACTAGGCCACCGGAGCGGTTGGTTTCTTTTCTATGTTGTTATTTTCTTAATGAGCATACATCAGAAGCAAAGTCTTTGGACACATTTTTCCAATTTTATAATAACCTAATAATGAGACTATTCTAACAAGTCTGTCTCTGGATAATTAATACAGTTACTCCAACTTCTGTTCTTGGGAGTCATGAAATGATGTTCATTATATGTGAGAAAGCATTGTACTTGGAATGTACTAACATGGTAGTGTCCTAAAATAAAAACACAAAATAAGATTATTTAATGATGTTAAGAAGAGTGTAATTTGTGCTAAGAATTACAGTTAAGTGAAATAAATTAAGTGCCATTGATAAAACAGGCATATAAGAAAATTGTGTAGAATTCATACAAAATATGGGAAATTTTACAGGCTTATCACTTGAAATTAAAGATTATAACTTCAAAATTTGAGCAAAATTGAAACAGTTTGTTAGAATTTTGCTCAGAGTAAGTGTAGATTGCCTGCATTTTAGTCCAGTACAGGTTGGTACCCTGTATTGTTTGTTGTATCTATTAATAGGTGGTGTTTCTCTGTACCTTAATAGTCTTACACTTACATCTTTTTTTTATTTTTCATTTTCTTTAGAGGGAACAAATGATGGAGGCACAGGAAATGTTCCGCACATCAAACAAAGTTACACGTCCAGAAAAGGCACTCATTCTTGGTTTCATGGCTGGATCGAGAGGTACAACAGCTTTTACAAAATATATTTTGAATTATTTTATGCTATTATTTTAAGAAATGAGATGGTGATGCTGGAGATTGAAGATATGAAATAATGAAGTTCCTAATTATAGCAATATCATCAGTATGGCAGAGATATTTAATGTTAAGTCATGTGTGCCCATCCCATACAAATGTCCAAAAACTCCTGTGGATGTAACTACTTCTGCATCTTTCCATGGACTGTGTTGACTCACAGCAAACATTATTGATTCTGGATAAATGTACATATCTTTATGTTTTCACTCTCAAAAAGTTTTTCAAAACTTGTGCTCTTTTTGTTGTCAGATGTATATATTAACAGTGTGATTGCATATTCAAAATCTATTCATATTTATTGATCTTTAGCCCTATTGGTCATAGACCAGAAGAGTTTATGGGATGGTTTTTCATCCTTCATCTGTACATCTGTCAGTTAGCACAAGTTTGTTACCACTTCTCCTCCTAAACTGTTTGGAGGATTGCCATGAAACTTTCCACACACATTCATCCCATGCTCTTGTTGATCCTAAATGAAATGGTGCTGCTCAGACATCCTATATGGTCACCACAGTGGCCATCTTGAAAATCATGCTATCAATTCTCCACCAGAATGGATGGTCATATCAGCAAGGAGTTGTCACTAGAACACTTACTGTGATGTCTCGATGAAAATGGTGCTGATTGTCAATTGCAGCTATTGTGGCAGCGATATTTGAAAATCATTTTCACTACTTCTGATGAATAGCTGGTCATATCAGCCTAGAATTTGTACTGAAAGACTTTTTATTCTGTTTAGTTGGTCCTAAATGAAAGTGGTCCCAATCTGATCTCCAATGTGGCCACCACCATGGCCATCTTTAAAATCTTTTTATTTATACCTCTTGTATAAAAGTGGCCATATTGATGTAGGGTTTTCACTAAAAGGCTTCTTGTGATATCCAGTTGGTCTTAAGCTAGAATGGTGCTGATCTGACTCCAGTATGTCCTTAACAGTGGCCGCACTGAAAATCTTGTTATTGCTAATTGTTCTGAATGGATGATCGAATCAACATTAGCCATATGGCCACCAGAGCATCCTTCTTGAAAATCACTACTACTTAATGGAAAGTCATATTTGAAATGGGGTTTTTTGCCAAAAGACTTGTGACATCAAGTTGGTCCTAATTGAAAATGGTGCCTTGAGATCCAATATGTCTGCCACAGCAACTACAACAACAACAACAACAACTCCTGTGAAATAGATGGCTGAATCAGCATGGAGTTTCCACTAGTCAGTCGTCATGATACCTGGTTGGTCCTTTATGAAAACAGTGCCAGTCATGCATCCAATATAGCTGCCATGAAGAATGCTGTAGAAATCTTGTTGCCACTACTCCCTAATCATTATGATATAAGGTTTTCATTGAAAGACTTCTAATGATGTCAGCATTGTCCTAAATTGAAATGGTCTCAAGCTGACATCCAGTATGTGCATACAGCAGCTAATTTGAAAATGTTATCACTGAAGAATATCAAAGATGGTTTCAACATTTAGCAGTTTTAAAGAAAAAAATGGTCTTACCTTGAACTCCTGGAATTAATTTCACCCACAACAAAAGTCCATCAAAGGGACTGATGCTCTGTCAGTCCTTTCAAAAGACTCTTATTGCATTCATATTTCTCAGGAGTTCAACTAGTCCCAGAGTTTTTGATGACTTGCCTAGATACTTAGAAGGCATTATTGACATGAACTTGACTGTTTGGACGAGTTGTATTCTGTGTCACCCCTTGTTTAAAAATTATATCTTACTCTGAGGCTAGATAATGATGTGTGCATACTGATCTAATTTCTAGTACATAAATATTCTTTCTTAAGGATGGGTTTGTGGTTTTGAATGATGTCATTTGCAGCATATGCTGCAGACATGATATTTATTTAAGCAATCTTGGGAGTTGTTTTTTGGCAGTAAATTAATTTGCTGTAATATTCTGTCTGCACCCCCTTGGGATCAATAGTTATATCAAGGTTAAATCCTTCCACAAAGCTTAGTCCTCTTTGGTTGAATTTTTCTATCAGTCAGTGTGACTATTATTTTTGTCCCTGATCCAAATACAAAATTATATGAACATGATTATTATCTCCAGACAAGTCAGAATAATCAACTGTATGTTCCACATAATTATTGTCCTGGTAGAAGTCAGGATAATTGACTACATACTTTGCATGATTATTGTATCTGGACAAATCAGGATAATTGAATAAATGCTTCACATGATTATTGTATATGGATAAGTCAGGATAATTGACTGTATGCTTCACATGTACAGAGTTTGCTGGCAAATAATGTGGCTTCACTTTTCTTCTTTCAGAAAACCCCTGTCCTCAGCAAGGAAACATTCTTAGTATTCGTTTAAGTGAAAACAAAGAAATAGTTATGCAAACAGATGGCATACAGAAAACCATGTGTGTGGACACTTTCTTCCAAATGAATTATGCCACAGGTGAGTGGAAAAGGGTCAAGAAATATCGAGAAGTCGAAGATTGATGTCATTATAGAATGAATCGTATGTTTACCAGAGATGTTCTATGGTGTTTGTTTGATGTGGTAATTATGACCATTTTTCTGCACAGCATATATGCTGTACGACAAGGATGTCACCAGCAGCAACATATACGAAATAACTGCTGAAACAGTGTGTTTGTGTTGGAAGCAAATGTGTTATTTTTGTCACACTATGTGAACTGTAAATGAAATTGACACCACATCTTGCACTCTTTGGTGTAACTGGGAATGTGCAACAGAGAAAAGGAAGTCATTCAACTTTACAGTTGTATCCAGTCAAAATAGCTGTTGTCTCTTCTGTCAGAAATCACTTAAAAAGTACTGTGATCAAGTTACCCATCATAACAAGGGAAAATCAACAGAAAATGACAGAGAAGTTAATCATAGATGATGACCTGTAAGGTGCAACCATTTCGTAGAAGTCCAGACTGCCATTATTGGACACAGTGCTAGGCTTTTCTGACATATGAAGTCCAGACTGCCTTTATTGGATGCAGTGCTGGGCTTTCCTGGTAGATTTAAAGTCCAGATTGCCTTTATTGGACACAGTGCTGGGCTTTCCTGACAGATTTAAAGTCCAGACTGCCTTTATGGGATGCGGTGCTGGGCTTTCCCAACAGATACAAAGTTCAGACTGCCTTTATTGGATGCAGCGCTGGGCTTTCCCGACATAAAAAGTCCAGACTGCCTTTATTGGACACAGTGCTTGGATTTCCTGACAGATATAAAGCCCAGACAGCCTGAAAATGAGTTATAGCAGTCAGTAGATGTGATGAGGGCTTTGATGTTGTGTGAGACTACTTGAAATCATTGGGTCAGAGAGACACTTTTTTGTGCAACGGTGAAATTCTTAGTGTTCCCTTGTTTCTTACTTAGGTTTGTGACAAAACAAGGTTAGGATTATGAAGGGTAATGTTTGAAAGACTGAGCAATAGCAATGCAAGACATCTTCTGTCTAGAAATAAGCTTAGTGGTATCAAAATAATGGTGTTTGAAATTAGCTTTGCATTTTTGAGTATCAGAATCTGGACTGTCCAAATTGTTGCTACTGAATTTGAACACAACACGTCAGTTTGACATTTCTAACGTATACTAATATGAATACCTAACTCACAATTCTCCAGGCCATTGGAGGATTGCATGTTGTAAAGTCAGATTTATTGGTTTATTGGGGGTTGAGGGGTGGGGGTGGGGGGATCATGAGCAACAA
Organism: Megalonaias nervosa; assembly: GCA_016617855.1. Classification (NCBI taxonomy): domain Eukaryota; kingdom Metazoa; phylum Mollusca; class Bivalvia; order Unionida; family Unionidae; genus Megalonaias; species Megalonaias nervosa. Next base: position 52,119 of record JAECUM010090569.1, on the reverse strand, counting down.
ATATCCATGAAATTAAATCCACCCTGTACAGATATAAGATTGGGTATTATGGCAAACATTATGACTTCACAAAACTGTATCACAGTAATTGCGGTTCTGCTGTATATACTTGTGTGACTTGCTGTGTAATTCATCATGCAGACATGGGCCAGATTATCACCTAAATAAACAGGTTACAATATCTGAAATTCTGGGAATGGAAATGTTGCTTATTTTGGGGGTTAATATACAGCATAATCTGTCTCAGTAAGGGATGCTCTGTAGACTAAAATATGTTGTCCTTTTTAGACTGATGTCCAGTTTAAAGGAGTTAAATGTGTAATGTAGGTAAATTAAGAAAGGAGTTTATGAGCATTGTCCTTTATTTACAGGTCTTGTTAGATAGTGTTGTCCATATAGGCATTTTTCACTGTATTGAGTTAAAGGATCACAAGAAACAGAAGTAATTACCTGTATAAAAGGTTTGAAAAAGTTTTGTAGTCATTATCATGACTGGTTTATTTTCTTACAATGACTTGTTAAGTAAAGACTTTATCATGACTGATTTTATGAAATTATTTATTAGTAAAGTAGATGCATCATACCAAGACCAATCATTGCATGAGTATTTGTTGTATTTTGCATGACCTCTTTTGAAAGAGAGAAGGAGAGAGATTTAATTACATATAAGGAAATACATACATGCTAGTCAGTCGTAATTGTGAAATATATATCATGTTTTAATTTATTTATTTATAACCACTTTGAAACTGGCAATACTACCAAAGATTCATTACATCTGTCCATACATATATTTTCTATCTTTCTGTCATCCCTATCCAGTTTTGCAGTGGAACTGTTCAGATTAAACGTGAATAGTGGGTACATTATGGTATATCCCTAAGTTGCAGACCATACTTAAAATTATGGTGCCCTACATTCCAGAGTTCATTTAACATTAAAAACATGTCTAATTGAACCCTTTATCAACTATTGATTATTAAAGTGACCTACTTTGTGGTGTTTATTCATCAATTCTTAAACATTCAGACTCTTCCTATAGAAGGAAGAGTGAATTGTGAACTTCAGCTCACTAATGTTTTCTTTTATAATCTAATTGTATTGCTTTATCCATAGTTGGGGTAAAAGTGTGCCTTATCCAGACCTGCTGGAAAAGTTATATTTTTGTTTTCTGGAGCATTTCAAACTTTTACTTTGAATAGTATTTCTTCATATTCTAATAATGTGAAATTAAAAATGTTTATTGACTAATAATTTAAAGATGCTAATTTGATTTAACATTGCTTAATTATTTTGACTTGGCATCAAATTTATCACTGAAATGATTCTTAGGTGGGTTTTTTTTACTTTGTTGTGTACCTGTTAAACTTTAAATACCAGTATGCCAACTAGTAAAAATAACAGAATAAAAAGCATATTTACTGTAAGCTTTGACCTGAAATTGTATCGTCACAAGTTTTGAAGATAAAATTTACCTTAAATTAACCAACAGGAGTGGGTAAAAGGATGGATTTTTTTTCATATTCCCAATTCCTGAAAGTTTTCGAAAGTTTATGTATATTCACTTTCATGAATGGAAGGAGCTAGGCTAAATTCTTAAAAAGCAGATTGGAAATCATGTTATAAATAATTCCCAAGACAAAAAGATCTACTTCTGATTGCATTTGGTTATTTACCTGTTATTATTTTGTGTATAATTATATGTATAAAAATTTTCTCATACATATGCCAGAAAGGTTAAACATGTGTTGTTAAAATAATTTTAATCTTACACCATCTTCCTTCATCATGATTTGTAGAGGCATGCACTAGAGTTAAGGAAAATGATTATTTCTTTGGGGGTCAAAGGTCAAAGTCTGTGTAGCTCAAGAAGAAAACCACTTGATACAGTAACTTTTGTTCTGTATCACAGACATTGACTAAACTTTGTGGATGGCTTGCACTTGGCATAAGGCAGAAGCTGTTGCTTTGAGGTCATATATTCAAAGGTCAGGGAGATTGATTACACAAAGAAAAATTCTTTATGCACAAGGTAATTAGTAATACATCACAGGCGGGGAGTAAAGTTTTTGGATGGCCTGAATGTGGTTTAAGAAAGCCCATTGATATGGGGGTCTAAAGGTCAAGGGTGAGGGTCACTGGCTGGAAAATTATAATGGATATCTACACAGAAAGATCATTACTTGATTGTGTATCATTACAAGAGTTTTTACGGATGGCTTACACATGGGGTGAGAAAAATGGCTATTGACTTTGGAGTCAAATGGTCAGATGTCAAGATCTTTGACCGACAAAAGAAAAATGATTTTTGCATATTAAGTTCTGGGCCAGTTATTTTGAACAACAGTTTTGGAGTACAGCACTTAGATTTTGGAACAAGTTTATTTGATTTTGGGGTCAAAAAGGTCAGGGTCATTGTGGCTTAAAGAAAAATGGGGTTGGCTCAATAACATTTATTCTAGAAATGCTCCTTAACAAAACTTTGTATTTGGCTTGCACATAGAGTAATAACAAATCATTTAAATTTTTGAGGCCAAAGGTCAAAGGTCGAGATCATGTTAAGTCCAGTGGAAAAATAATGGTTCCAGCACAGTGAATTTAGTTCAACAATGGATGTCTTGACCAAGCATCAAGATATTGAGACCTTTTGGTCAGTAATCTCCAGTCAACCATATACTGCTAGTTTCTGCATTTAGGACTAATAAACACAGAGTGTACTATGTATTATTCATCATAGACCTGTTGAAGCTTTTTGAAAGTGAACAGTTTTAATAAATTTACATATGTTGATATTGCACATGTGATTATAGTCCATTAATTTTGTTATTCAGTGGAATGTATCATTGAGATAAGTGTAAATAATAATGTATTATTGAATTAAGTAGATCTGAAACTTTCATTAATATGCACATTTGAAATGTTAATGAATTGTGTTGAAGCTGTATCATTTTAATACAAAATAAAAGTAGTATTTTGATAATTTTACTCATTTGAAGATGTATATTAGTTGGTGTAAAAGCAAGACACATTTCACTTCTGCTGTCCAAATATCTTTTTTACCAATCACCGCCATCTCACCTCTGTCCACCTGAGTTCGAGTCTAGGCATGGTCTGTGAGGTATAAGAAATGTTGACAGTAGCTTCCTATGGGTCACTGGTTCTTTACAGGTTTTTCCCAAGATCTTCCTCCACCAAATATACTGGCTGCCATGTATAGCCTATCATTTGATGAAAAATGACTTTATGCCCACAACAACAACAACAACAACCAGTTTTTTTCCAATTGTAAAACATGGTCTGTACAAGCGTACGTTTCCAGCTCTATCACATGTACTTTGCAAGTGTCAATTTCCAGCTGTATCACATAAACTGTGCAGGTGTCTGTTACACTGTATCACATGAACTGTGCAAGTATCTGTTGATACTGTATCACATGAACTGTACATGTATCTTTGATATTGTATCACATGCAAGTGACTTGATACTGTATCACATGTACTGTGCAAGTCTCTTTGATACTGTATCACATGCACTGTGCAAGTCTCTGATACTGTATCATATGTACTGTGCAAGTGTTTTTGATTCTGTATCACATGTACTGTGCAAGTCTTCTTGATACTGTATCACATGCACTATGCAGGTCTCTTTGATACTGTATCATATGTACTGTGCAAGTGTCTTTTTGATACTGTATCACATACACTGTGCAAGCATCTGTTTGGTTCTACATCATGTGTACTGTGCAACTATCAGTCTTATGCTGCATCACATGTACTGCGCAAGTGTTTGTATGATACTTCATTCCATGTACTATGCAAGCATCAGTTTGATGTTGTAGCACGTGTATTATGCAAGCATCAAACACCGTATCACAGACTGCTTCGGTGGCCTATTGGTTAGAGTGTCTGCCTTGGATGCAGGAGGTTGTGGGTTTGAACCCCAGCTGAGTCATGCCAAAGACTTATAAAAACGGTTTTAACAGCTGCCTTGCTAGGCACTCAGCATTAAGAGGTTAGTATTAGGACTGGTTGGCATGGTGTCAGGGTAATGTGACTGGGTGGAACATAATGCTTCATGTCTGCGGCATGATGCCTCACTGGTAGACATCACTATAAACTGCCACACTGCAGACATCATAGCAATATAACTGAAAAATTGTTGAATCTACGTTAAAAATCCAAATCACACACACATACCGTATTTCATGTACTGTGCAAGGGTCTGTTTGATACTGTATCACATGTACAAGCATCTGATACTGTATCACATGCTGTGCAAGTGTCTTTTTCCAACTGTGTCCCATGTATCTGTTTGATATTATATCACATATGCATGCATCTGTGTGATATAGTATTACATGTACTGTGAAAGTGTCAGTTTTGTACTGTATGAAATATACTCTGCAAGTATGGTTTCATACTATAAGACATGTAATGCATGAATTTTTTGCCTTGCCATCAATATGGAAAGGGCACTACTGTTATTCTTATCCATCCTTGTTCTTTTGATCTATCTATCCATCATATTTTGATTGCATTTTATGTTTAGGCCAGTCTCATGCACTTTTGACTGCAGGGTAGTATAATTTTGTGTGTAGATGTGCATAATGTTGGGCTCTTGTTAGTTCACGAGCCTGAGTGAGACAGTATTGTAACCTCTACCTAGCATGTATAATTTGTCATCCATCAACATTGCTATTTTTGACTTGTCGAAAGCCATATGGCAAAGTTGGATAAAACTTGCTATGAATGATTTCACAGAACAAGGTGTAGAAAAATTATGTTATGGGTTGCTTCCTGAGCAGTAATGTGGCTGCCATAGCAACCAAATTGAAAGACTTATTGTTTTACTTCTTCCGAACGGCAGAGCCAATTTTGATCAGACTTAGTGAAGATATCTTGGGACATGTTCTATCAAAATTGTGTTCAGGATGGCTTCACTAACAGCAGTGTAGCTACCATAGCAACAGTGTGGAAACCATATTTTAAATTTCTCAGCCAATTTCAATCAAATGTTGTAGGAATGTTGTATTAAGAAATACTCTGCCAAAATTATATCTCACCTAGCAGTGGCATGGCTTCCTTAGCAACTGAGTAGAAAATCTGTTTTTTGACTTCTTTAGAATGACTGAGTCAATTTAAATCGAACTTGGTTGCTGTGTTTTTTAGGGCATGATCTCTCAAAATTGTGACCAGGGTGGCTCACCTAACAATTGTGTTACTTCCATAGTAACCATATTGAAGACCTATTTTCCATATTTTGAGAAAGGCTGAGACAATTTTGATCAAATTTTGTTGAAATGTTTATTAGGTAATGCTTTATGAACAGTTGTGTTAAGATGGCTATTCTATAAGTGATGTGGCTTTCATAGCAGTTGGTTGGTGGATTTGTTTTCAAGTTCTTCTGTACAATGAGTCAGTTTCATCGAACTTAATACAACACTGTAGTTTACATGTTTGCAAGATCAGCTGAGTTTATGGTGTATTCCTGGGTATAATGTGTGCAGTTTTTCATATGTCATCCCTCAGATTACTAATGTTTTTTTAATTTACTCAACAACCAAAAAAATACTTTCCAGATTCGGATCGAACTTGGTGGGAATGTTTTTACTGGACATGTTCTACCAAAATTGTGTGGCTCCGCAAGCAACAGTGTGGCTTCCTTAGCAAACAAATTTGGAGAACCTGTTTCAAAATCTTCCCTATAAAGGCTAAGTAATTTTTTATCAAACTTTGTGAGATTGCTTATTTAAATTTTGTCTGGAGTTGCTTCCCAAGCACTGTGTTGTGGCTTCCTAGGCAGCTGCATGGAAAAATTTTCGACTTCTTCTCCAGAATGAACTCAGTACTATGCATCTTAAGACATTTTTTATTTAAAGTGTCTAATGTGGCTTCCCTAGCAACATTGTAACTGCCATAGCTGCCATACTGAAAGCATATTTATAACTTTTTCTGAACGGATGAGTCAGTTTTGATCCAACAAATTAGGAGTGTTTCTTAGGATACATTCCATAAAATTGCATACAGGGCGGGTCCACTACTAAGGATTGGCTTCCTTAGCAACCAGGTGGAAAGCCTGTTTGTGCGACTTCTCCAGCATGGCTGAGCCAGTTTCAGTCAAATTTGGTAGCAGTGTTTGTTATAACATGCTCTATTAATGTTGTATTGGGTGGCTTCCATAGCAACAATGTGGCTTCCATAGGACACCAGATCGAAGACATATTTTATCTTCTTCATAACCCTCTGACCTAGCTTAGGTCAAACTTGGTATGAATACTTCTTAGTATGTGCTGTATCAGAATTTTGCTCTGGGTGGTCGATAGAATTTGATGCGACTCCTTTATCAACCAGTTATACAACTTATTTTCAACTTCTCTAAAACAGCTGAGCCATTTTAGATCAAAATTGGTAGGAATGTTATCAGGATATACAATATAAAAATTCTGTCCAGAGTGGCTCCTATTGTGATTGTGTCACTTCCTTAGCACACTGGTTGGAAAACCTGTTTTTGGCTGTTTTAATGGCAGTGTTATTGGGTGGTGGTGGTGGATATCGATGTTTAGAGGATGATCACCCAGATGGAGTGAAATAATAAAAAAATATAAAATTAATGGATGAAATAAATGGAGATCTGGGCAGAGATATAGAATAGAACAACACGAGCGTCCATATACAGAATATAAGAATTTAATTAATTAGATCTACAAAATAAAAGTGTGCAAGACACTTAAAGGAAACACTTCTACTAGAAGTTAATTACCGAAGTTATTTTTAAAGATACAATTAGCAGTTCCGTTTACACAGATATGACAAATCCCATCATAAAATTGAGTGAGCGTTTTGAACTAGATTATCCAGAATGACTGCATGGCCTGATCTGGTTGCTGGCCACCCTCCAGAATCAATGTAGTTTGTTGGTTCGAGTTGACTTGTACAGCAACACTCTTTTCCCTCTGGTCTTTCCTGTTTGTTCAGGCGTGGATTATTTAATCCACCAGTGATGCTTTCTATTTACTGTGGAATCTTTCTATCCAAATTTCTGACGTTCTGTCATTCTAACGTGGAAGCTATTTCCCTTTGAAATAAGATAATGCAAGCTATATTCATGTTCTACATTATTCCCTGGAATGAACTAACATTCCATCTCTAGTCCCTTTGGGAGTTTAGCCATATCATATTACAAACAGACTCTAACTGCTGACATGGTTTTAGGACACAACCTCTACAGACCATAGTAATTTTTATACACACCACTTTTTATTACATAGTATAGGAACTTAATGTATTCCCCTAATACATCCAGCTACCATTACTAATTGGTGGAAAGCATAATCTGCTCTCACCTATTGACAAATAGGTCCCTGCACTGTGAACTATTATTTGCTATTTTGACTAATGTCGGACACATGTACACATACGGCTGATGATAAATATATGTATGGCCCTGGACATTCTTGATAAACAACAAAGGCTTCACATCTTAACCTAGTAGTAGGTTAAAGCCAGGTTTCTAGCTCATAGGCCCCACTCCCCCTCCAAACAAATATAAAACAACATGTAGGTCACCCCATCTAGATATTGAGTTTTTTTTTTACAACCAGGTTTCTGACTCGGATACATTTTGGTCAATAAAACGGTGACGATATTTGTTTGGGTGGAGTGGAGTCTATGATCCATAAATCCTGGCTTTCGCCTACTACTGATCAGATTATTTTTAATGTTTAGATAAAATTTTATTTGTCAGATAATGACCAAGCACAAATGTATTAATTCCATTTTCACAGTAAAGTTTGTCATCGAAATTACTTAATCCGCATTTTATAATGATGTCAGTCTCAAGTTTGTGATGATCTGTTCTAATAACATTTGTTAAACAAAACTACATTACCGTTTAAGCGCTGCTTTAAAATCATCAAAATTTCATACACTTCTTCACATGTCTTCGCGGTATACCTTTTGCTTTTTTTGTTAGTTTGTTGTCGTCGAGGAGCACGGCATACATTTTACTGCGGAGCCCAACAAATTCTCTTATTGGAGTAAAGATAAACTCGTCCTTGAATTTCCCAATAACTTCTTTGTTTGTGTCGTCGTTTAGCCCACTATTACATTGATAATCTGATAAGTCAAATAAATCTTTATTGTTTTAGATATCCTGATAAGCATCTTTACATGTTATCTTGTATGCTAACAAATCAGTGTCAGTAAACAATAACTCCGCATTAGGCTACTGCTTTTTAATAAAATTATAATGAAAATCATACATTAGCCACTTGGATCAAGTACGGCTGCTCCAACGTAAATTGGTTTGTTTAACTTTTAAGTTTGTTTTTCGTCGCCGTATTGCAACAAGATTTTCATTAAATATTTTCATGCTTACAAAATCGTCATCATTGACAAGTTTATTTTTGTGGTTGATATCATTAACGATTTCGATATTGTCTCGCTTTCTAATATTTTCCATTGTCTTACCAAAGACGGAATTATTCATCAGCTTGAAAAAGTTTTTTTTTTCAAATCGGTCTTAGCAATAGCGCGACGTTTAGTATTGGAATCAATATAATTTGCCATCCACCTTGACTGACTAAACTTTAACATGCGATGAACTTTACGTAGATTTAAGCCAGCGTCTACTGCTTGTTTCAGATTTTTATAGTGTAACACGTAATTTCGTTTGTTTAACAAATTTGGAACGAGTTGTCATTGCTTGTTGTTCAGACGACAACAAACTGTAATCTATAATCATAGATTCTGCACAGAATGGATAGTCGTTATGTAAATCATGCAGCAAACTGATAATAAAGACCAACTTCAACAAAATAACTAACATTATCAGGTAAAAAATTTTCCGTCTCTAAAAATTGATCTGGTGTTTTCCAATGAAATCCGCCACACGGCATTGACTCCGACATTGCATAATCATACAGATTATGTACGTGTAAATAAATAATATAACTTGACGGAGCAGTTTCTTTAAAGTCTTTCCAGTACTAATTATTAGCGCGTGGGTATTTTTTGTGATAACGCTAATGGCATCGCGGATACCGCGCTCGATAAAATTAAACATATCCACGTCTGTTAGCAACTCCAACTCGATCTTGTTTTTGTGTAAAAGAACTGGAATAAAATCTGGCGCATGAAATTTCAGATTACAATTATCATCCACGATATTGTCCAGTTAAATGACAATGATCACGCACTCGATCTTCAACTATTTATTTTTTTTTTCGCAAATACGGCAATCAATTGCTTTTGTAAACTCCATTTTCTGTTCGGGCGTCAACTTCGCCATTGGAGTCGTTTTTAATAGTTTGTTAACAATTTTAGTAACATCGTCTATCAGATTTTTGTTAACAACCAAACCGCAAAACTCTCTGAGTCCCGACTTTTACTGCGATATAATTTAATTGGCAATGAAAAACGATCATCAACACAACAAACTCCTTTAAGCAACTCCGCACGGAACATGCTGTTGTATTTGCCTTATATTTGATTGATTTGGATTATTTTCTTCACCAGATACCGGAACAAGTAAACACACGAAATCAGAGTAGATAACAAACGGTATTTTTAACCTATGATTATAGTTTTTAAATTTGAATACTTTTTCTTTTTCACCGGGCATTGTTATTCACTGCACGTTAACACAATATTTCAGTTGCTCCTGTAATCGTTTGTCGGGCGGAAAATCAGATTTTATATTCGGAAAAGCCGTGCAAGCAACGATAACAAAAAAAACTTTTTATCTTTATTATATTGTCGACCAACGAGTCCATTGAAGTTTTTTTTGTATCCAAACGTAATGGTTTTTGTAAAACAGCAAGTTTATTGTTAAATGCGTAGCAGTAGCTGAAATACCTGGGGTAAACATTTTCGTGCTCGTCAAGCCCAAATACGTTGATAAAAATATCTTTATTTTGTTGTTCGAACTTTGGTATTTGGTTCTCTGCTACTGGAAAATTGATTCCGCTAATCTAGCTCCAACGTATAAGGTAAGAATTTATCTACTCTATCAGTTTTTATCTGGCGGATGCAACGCAGAAAGAATGGCCCATTGAAAACACTTATCAAAATTTTTTACATTAATACAGCATTTTTATTTTTTATCTTTAGCGGAAGATCAACATAAGAACTACCGCGTAAAACCTTATATTTCATTCTATGAAATAAAACTTCTGTGATCATTTCAAACTTCCAGCCCGAACCGGATGCAGTATACTCTTCCGTTCTGTTCCTTTTTTTGTTTATTTCATGATGTATTCATCGACGACCAAAGAAAGTTTTGTTCCAGTTAAAATTCTGCGCGATTTGGCTGTCAGAAATGGATCGGCAATTTCCTCATCTGTTGAGTTTTCTGAAACATGCAGCTTTGAAAGGATAGCACGATACAGTACTATCAACTTGATACTATATTTTTATGTAAATCAAGTTCACGTTTTATTGTTGGTTGTAGCAGATGAAACAAATTTGTTGCGGTAAAATTTGCTAACACGTTTTGGATTGTCGAATCTGTAACTGTTATCATATCCGTAGAACGCAGTAGCAATTTTTTCTGGTTGTACAATAAGGATCGTTTTAGCAATAGCACGCAACTTTAGCATTAAATTTATTATGTCCACAAATTTCTAATACGTTTTCAAAATACATTTAATTAAACAAATGGATTACTTATAGAATAATGACAGAAATTTTGAGGCACATTAGACTGACAGCGCAGGAACAAAGTGAGTATCATATTCATCCGAGGTATAATCATTATGCTGGAAATATGCTTGGTTCGGTGATCCACATTAGATATCAAGGGTCGTTCGGTATACCAACGTCGTATGGTATAAGGATAAGCGTCAAAGGCGATGATGTGGAGAGAACGGAAATGTTTCGAAAAGATTTCATTTTCACTTTATTCTGTGGAGACGTCCCCGAAAGACAACGTGTATATCGCGTCAACGGTTCGGTTAATGATAATAAAATTGAAAATCTTTCTTTACAAGATGAATTTCAACCACATCCAGTATTTGATTTGTATGAGGCGAATGACAGAGGCACTATAAGGAATCGAAAAATGTTTTAGGAAATTTAAATAAAGATTATTTAGATGTTGTTGTTAGAGGCAGCAATACCGATTTTGTTTGTTACAGGGCACATAGGTTTGTGCTTGAAGTTTTTCATGGTGCTATTCCGAATGGTTTAGTTATTGATCACGTCAATTGCATTAAGGCTGACAATCATATGGAAAATTTGGATCTTGTTACACCAAGTAAAAACACTAAACGTGGACGTGGTGGTAACAGCTCTAGTTTTAAGTTTGCTAGAACAATTGTTTCAACAAATCTCGAAACAAACGAAGAACTAAAGTTTAAGTCAATTAATGCTGCATCAAAGTATTATAATGTTCATTCACAATCAGTAAAAGATGTTGCTGATCATAAAACAAGATCTGCCATATCAACTGTAACATTTGATAGAATCATCTTTAAGTACGACGAATTCGTAAACGACAATTAAGCATTTGCTCTAGTTCATTTTTAGTTAAACAATTATGCGACCAAAGTATAACATTATTTTTCGTGTACTTTATTGTCATTACTGGATTATATTTAAAATTATTTTTTTTCGGCAGCTGTTAGCAGAATTTTATCACGTTCTCCTTGCATTATGATAACATTAATCGAATTAAAATCATATCCAAGCAAACATTTTCTTACAGCTTCCTCTAGTTCTCTATAATTAAGATTATCAGCTCTTCGATGAAATCTTACCTCATCATTTTTAGAAATTATTTCGAACAATTAGACAAAAGTAAATTAAATAATAATAATAATAATAATAATAATAATAATAATAATAATGCTTTATTTATAGAGGATGACTCATTAGTCTATAGACCTAATGAAAAAATTTGCTGATATATACAACGATAATACTTTTTCAGCCAACACAGAAGATGTTGTTGATGAAATTGTCAACGACAACAACAATACTTTTTCAATCACGGGTGATTACACAGAAGATGGTATTTTATTTGATAATACCAACGACAACGGCAGCAAAGCTGCTGTCAACGACAAAGTCGTAAATGAGATGTCTTTCACCGTTGTTGATAAAAAATTTTTTACAGTAGACCGACAACTGGTCGATATGACGTAAAATATCAAATTTCCAAAAAAATAACAAAATTTAATTTTACAGTTGCCGAGCAACAATTATTCTGGCAGTTTATCAGGCCGTTTCTAACCGCGAAGATGGTAATGGCGTCAATGGGTCACAAAAAAAGTATTAAATTCGATTTTATTTTTGTTAAAATATTTAATTTAATGTGCACCAACGGAGCTATATCTGAAGAAAGAAAACAATGTTTGATATCGTGTGCAGGCCGGTCAAGTGTAGGTCGGTACTGCTCGAGTACGAGCAAATTTATAATAATATTATTCATGGATACTGCTGTTGATACCCAACTGTTAAATTTGTCGCTGTATCCGCGCCATTTGACCAAACGTTTTTTATATACCTTTTTTCGCAAGAACTTTCTCAATAACAGATGTATCTTGATCTGTCTTCTGCATCTCCTGCTCATAAAAAATGCCAATTACGTGTTCCCCTGCTAGATCTTTCAGCGAATATGTTACTGGAATCGTCAGTAGAACTTTCTCAATGACAAATACTTCTTCACTCCAGGTTGGAGTAAATCCTTTTTCAAATATATTTTTGTTAACGAAATTCTAACCTTATCTCCAATCTTAAATTTATGTCTGCGGTACATATTTTCGTTTGCCAATATCGGATTTTTAATTGCGTCGTTTGGTGACATGTTAGTCGCTCTGTGCTTCGTGTTATTGTAGTTGTCAACAATCTGCTGAAGAGCGTCAATATAATTATTGGGGGGGGGGGGCTGTTTTGTTGTCAGATACATGTGAAGTTTTTCGCTTAAAGTTCTGTTAAATCGCCCAACTATAACGCTTTTGCCCTCATTTCCTCTCACGTACTTTTTAATATTATTCTGCTCGAGAAATTGTTCGATCTTTTTATTAAAAAACGCCATGATCGGTCCAAATTTTATTCGGTTTTCTTTCTGTTTCAACAATAATTTTTTTCAACGCATTAGTTATTGATTCCCTAGTTTTATCTGCAACTGGTACATTAAAAGCTTCTTTATTAAAAACATCAATAACATTAAAACGATATTTCTTTGGAGCGCCATCAGCTCCGACATTAAACTGAGCGAGATTTGACATATCTACTAGATCTATTGCCCAGATATGATCGACAGCGTTTGCTACAACTTTACGTCATGGAAACATTTTTTTTAGGACGATGTAGTTGAGACGCAAGCTTCTCCATTGCGAGCTTTCCATGTCGGGTCTCTCCGAGTCCGAGTTTATGTTTTGTTCCACTTATTCCTTGCACAAGCTTTCTGTCAATTTGTTCCCTTAACTTGTGAAACAGGTCGCCAGTTTGTTTCATATCGCGTAATTCGTTTAACATTAGTTTATCACACCCGTGTTTATCTTGCTCGTTGTTCCTATTACAAATATCATGTCGCATTGCTATTGCATCAACTTGATTATAAGGTTCCTCTTTAAGCAGTTGATTATCGTTTTCATCGAGTTGTTTATCCAGTGGATTATACGGACCAGTGTATTTGTCCTGAAAGTGTCCAACCTCCACTCAGCTTTGGTAAATTGCCAATTAATTTGTGTACATCTATACCGCTGCCAATTATTTCTCGTTTGCCGCAGCGCTGGCAGTAAGTAATAATTTTATCTTGCTCCAAACAAAGATCTTTATCACAGTCACATTTTCATCTCATCGACGTCATTGTTTATTTTATTTTACTATACATAAAAATGGACTAAAAAGCAAGATTTTTTTTTTTCTTCAGAATTTTACAAAATTATAATATTTTTTATTTTAATCATCAACTAAAATAATTTTATCGGTAATCGGTTTTATGTCTAATCCAACACCCGACACCAAAGGTGTCAACGTCGTCTGAGTCGCCTTAAGAAATAATGTTAAAAAGAATAATGTTATAAAGTATCTGCGCAATCTGCGGAAAAAGAAAAAGTATTTTCTTTTCCGCAGATTACGCAGATACTTTTTAACATCATTTTTTTATTTTTATTTTTCTTTTTTCTCATCCTTATTCTCAGTTTTGAGACATTATGTTGACATTTTTATTCTTCAAGTTTAGACAAAATTAGTGTTGAAGTCCTTCGAACTTTGAGAACACCATCGCAATATTATCGTTGTCCGAGCACGGTCTGTTATTAAACTGTAAAACAAACTTTAAAAATGCACCTTTAGTGCTCGCCATCTGTTTGATAAACATAACACAATAATATCCATAAGCAGAGGTTCCAACTGGTTGAAGTTGATTGGACGAATAATTTATTTTTTTGTATTTTGTATTAACATATTTTACTTTGACATCACTTGGAGGCAGACCAAATGAATGAAAATAATTATTGTTGTAAACTGCAACCCAACGCGTGCCAGATCCGTCCTTGAAATCTTGTATACTAATTACGCAAGATCCACCCGTTGGCGTTGTATCAAGTTCGTGTTTAGAATAAACTCCATGAAATTTTTTTATTTTTTTAATTTGTCAAGTATATCAAAGTTAATTAATGCGAGCGACTTTGTCACCGTCAACACCGAAGGTGTCAACGTCTCGTTCCCGGAGGCGTTAGAGCGCGGCCGCCTATTCCCAGTAGATTGGGCAGCAGACTTCCCGCTATTCCCACCATTAGTGGTCCGATAAATCCACCATTTTTTCTTCGATGACCTCGACGACTTCGTCGTTGTCGCCGTCTTTTTTTCTTCGACGACTTCGTCGTTGTCGTTGAACTTGTCTTCGCCACCTGCTTTGCGTCTGCTTTGAGTTTCTTCTACGCCGCCAGCTTCTCAGTTGATTTTGTCTTTCGTTGAGGCTTTTTATTTGATGGTGCTAGACAAAAATTGTCTTTATTCCGTCACCAGACACTGCCTTTTTAGTTGCGCCGGATATTGCGCTTGATGCCGCTGCTAAGCCCCACGTTCCAAGTACTGGCAAAAGGTTTGGTAATACTGTTTTAACTATTGTTGCGAGTGCAGGTCAAAGAAATCCACCGTTGAATACAAGATCATTAGCCATCGCTGTTATTTGAAAGATTAAGAACAAACGGTTTACCGCGATCGAGTTATTTTTTTATTTGCTGTTTTGTTAACATTAGTTTTGTTGCAGCACGTGATGAAATCGTCAGCTGCATAGCCGACACCGGAGGTGTTGGAGATATTTTTAGTGATACTGACCGTCATTTGGCAACGGTTGTTGCAAGTTTGTTAATTTGTCCTTGAGTCAGGTTTATTTCTTTTATGGTATATTTTGTTGTCCTTGACGACTTCGTCGACGGCTTTGTCATTGTTTTTATTTATTTTTATTAGATTAAACTTGCGCCGACATTCTGCCCTTGACTGCATCAATTGTTATAAATCTGTCACTGACAACTAGCGCGTACACGTAATACTGCCCATCAACTGGAGCAGCATCTGTGTCCAGGTAACCTCTGTATATGCAGTCGATCCAATAGCTCGCTCGGATTGCTTGGACACGTCAAAGTAAAATATCGGGTAAAGTGCTCTAAACTCTTCAATTGATATTTGAGATCCACTGTCAGCATCTTGATATTTTTGTGTTAGGTCCATCTGGTACATGTACGGTCTAGCTAAATTTTAATAAGCATTATCTCTAAAGTCGCACTCGGTTGCTCGCTCTGGATACTGCTTTGAGTTAATTCTAACAAATATTCGTCTGACACCGGCGTCATCAAATACTGCGTTCTTTTGATCTTGATGACCACGTCGAGCTTGCCGTTGAAACACAACAAATATATGTCTTGGAAGTTGTTCAGTTGCAGTTGTTGTAACAGGCCATGTGAAATCTGTCGAGTTTGTAGCTGTTGCTTGAAAAATTCTATTCTGATTGAAGTGAATCTTTCTCGTTGAAACGGCCAACGTTGCCTCAAATTCCATTATTTTACTTAACGATGGAGTAATACATGGCATCCATAACGCAAGTCTGTTGATAAGAAATTGTTGGTCGTCTACTCCACCGGATCGCACCAAGCAATCATTTGTATCAGCCCGTTCTAGAATCAGGGTATGTCTAACTCCACGGAATACTTTATTGTGATCGCGACAAAATCCAAAAATTGAGCTCAACGGAAGCATCATCGTTATTTGGCGTGATCCTTCAGCAAGCGCTTTTCGTTTGGCGTAACCCTCGTTGTAGTTTTGTCGTCGCGCATTTTTAAGTGCGTTTATTATTGCAGCTGCTACGATAGTACCAACAGCTGCTTCTGCAGTTAGTTCTGCCACTGTATGTTGTGCGGCCACATTATCTCCAGCTGGTGTTAGAATAAGTCTATTTTTTTCATCAGCGTCTGCTAGCTCTCCAGTTTTAAATTCGCTTGAAACAGCCGTTCCATCTCCAGTATCTTTAAACAACATCATGTTCGTTGTAACCGATTTAGAGTAATCATCACTGAACGAAACTATATTTAAAATTGTGCTTGCAGTTTGCATGTCCGTTGAAATATCTTCTAGTGTTTGATCAGCCAGCTGATACTTCGCGCTCTTAAACAAACTCCAGCCATTGTTTACGAGTGCAACATCAACATCATCTCCAACTGCAACAGGTGGATTAGCTGTTGTCATAATTTGTCCATGTACCTCCAACATTGCTTTGTGTGGCAGTAGAATCACGTCATCGTCTCTAGTTTTAAACGTACGATGGCCAGTTTGTTTCGTTCGTTCGAGTTTTTATCAGGATATTCGACTTACTCAAATTCGGTTGATGCGTCGTCGATGTCAAATTTTTCATCAAGATCGAGGTAATTTTTAACTGACATTTTATTTTAATCGTCACAAAAATTTGCTAGTCTAAAAAGCCGCTATTAGTGATCTAATTTCTTTCGACGAAGCAGTTGTCAACGATGGAGTCGTCAACGCTAGTTTTCACATTATTTGTTCACCTTGCGGTGATAATAATTTTTTTGTCGTCGCTATCATTGCACGTTTTGTTTCTTCTGTTGGTGAAATTGTTTAAACTACTTGCTCTATTTCCGATCCACTACGTGCGACACCTCCGGCAACGCCTTTTATTTTATCCGCTATTTTTTGTCCAACAGCGGTTCTTGCGGCGCTGGCTGCCCCTGTTGCAAAAGCTTTTCACGCGTCAGTGGCAATTGGCGCGACTCTATGTGCTAGTCCCGGTATATTTTCAACAATTTAAATGAAAATATTTCCAAAAAACCCACCAACTATTTATCTTTTGTAAACTTTTCATTGATGCTTCATTTTATATCTGTTGGTTGCACAAAATTTACGTACCACGCAAGTGCAAGTAATAAGTAATAATTTCGTTGTTTAAATCCAGTTGCCGTCCGAATTGATCTGTTAACTCCATGTTTATTTCTGTTATTTGACTTTCAATGCTGACTGGATAATAAATAATTTTCCGCGGGGTAATTTGCATCAACGACCCTGGCGGAACGTCTGGAGTAAAGCTGTATATTGTTTGTCCTTGGCCACCCCGTGCAGAATAAGAACCAGATGCAATAGAACAGTTTATCAAAATTGTATTTACATCTGTTATATTTACTGGTAAATCCCCGTCGTAAGTTACTGTTTGTCCTCCGTTTTGCTGATGAGTAAATCCTAACAGCGACGCAATTCTTGTTGCTGGTGGAAAATCTATCAACAAATTATTTTTAACGTTATTCTAGCGCGCAGTGTATTGCAATTTGAAATTAGCTCAAAACTGTCCGCAGCAGCTGCGCTGTCGTCAGCGACGCCGGCTGTGCTACTTGTTTTTGTTATTAGCTCTTTGATTGTTTTGTTGAGATCAGTTACGTTATAAGACCCTTGCGAAATTTTAAATGTTATCCATGACGCCGCCGCTGACTGATACGTGAAATCATCATTTAACGTTTGTTTTTACATTTGTCATAGAGTGCCATGCTGTACAGGTAATTAATCCGATTTCGTATTGTCAATCAGGGTCAGGTTGTATTGGCGGAATATAATTTAGAGAAAAATTTCCTCTATTTTTTGCGGCACCGAAATCTCCGGTGATCGTGCTTGAATCAATTAATAATATTGTTAACATTGTTGACATTGTTTATTTTTAATGTCTCACAAAAATTTATCCAATAATATCGTTATGTAAAATTTCGCATTCGGCTGATGACAATAATCCGTTTGATCGAAGATGATCGAGTATGTCAACCATTTCGTTGTCAATTTCCGCGCTAACATTACCAGCTTCTTTTGATGATATCAATAACATTAATCTGTTAACCATTTCACCTGTTTACGTAAACACGTGAACGCGGGGGAAGTCTCCGACTCCGTAGCCACTTCTTCCTTTTGCTAGCTCTTTGTCAAGCGACTTCGCTTCAGTACTTAGTTTATTACTATGATGATCAATGATATTTTCATTTATTTGATTAATAACCTTAAGATAAAGATCAGCAATAATTCCCTGTCGGTACTCTAAATAATTCTGGTAATACAAAGGGTCATCCGTATTTATTGCTTTATCAAAAACTTTCTTCTTTTTTTTATTGTACATCATCTAATTTGTTAATTAGTACTTTATTAGCCTTAGACTATTTGTTTTTGATAGTATGAACATAAACTTTCTTAAAACCATGATCATTGTCGAATTTGTCATACTCAAAATTTTTTATTTCAGCATGTAAATCTTATATGCTTTTGTCCATAATTCTCGCTCGCTCAGTCTCCTTTTCTGCTTCCTCAAAAGCTTCTCTTTCTCTCGCTACTTCTTCAACAAATTTTTGGATTGGTTCAGTTGTTTGTTCAACGATTTTTTCTGCTTCTTTCGTCGATTTTTCTTCTAGTTTACCTATTACACCTTTTTCTATTCGTTTCTTTTTTCTTACTCTGACGGCGGTGATTCTGTATCTGGCGTTTTGCCGTATAAAACCGTTCGAATAGGCTCCTGCAGCTTCCAATTTTTTCCTCTTCCTCTTTCTGTCCTCGACGCGCTTGTTCGACTCTCTTTTTAAACGCTGCCCTCGTCTCAAGAAACTTCTTTAAAAATTCAATTTTTTGTTTGTTCATTTTATTTCATTAAGCTTCATAATTTATTTTAGTTTGGTAAACTTCGTTTGGCAAACTTTCGCTTACAGAAATTTATCTAGACAATAGCAAAACATTTTTGTCGGATCACGTGGAAGTTCATCAAATAAAAAGAAATCATATTTTCGATCACCTGTTGCTTGATGATATAGCTCAATAAATTTATCTTTTGTTACATCGCCACAATGTTCGTTTACAATATTTCGCACATCAACGTTGTTCAGTCCAGGAAACAATATAAAAACAACCAGTATTATGTCTGATAAATCTGTCATTATAAAAACCTTGCGCAAGATAAACAGCATTACATTTTTTATTGCGTGACAATGAAAAATAAGATTTTATTTTCTCCTTTTCGATGTTGTTCAGTAGAGTATCACCAAAAACAATTATCTTATGTTCTGTCGACTCAAGTTCGGTTACTGGAATCAGAGCCTCCGGTTGTTTAATAACAAAAATATCTTCTCCTGCACCAAGTTCATCGCGCAGTTTGTAGTTGTATTCGTTGAATAACTCGTATTTATCCTGCTGCGGATTAATTGTGTAAATATAAACTCGATTGTAGTTAAAATTATCGTAAATAGCAGATTCATTAACAAATTTGTTTTGCCAGACCCTGTTCGGCCAACGATAAGAAAATGACAATCTGGAAGTTCGTTGTTGTGTTTGTGTTTGATTAATCGCTCAGTATCAAAGTTTAATATTGACATTGTATAAATTTTGTTTGACAAATTTTTTTGTCGGACAATAAACAGTAATGAGTTACTACACAAAATTCGGAACAACGTTAACAGGATCTGAGTCAGATATTGTAACAACAAATAGAAAAGTTGATTTGTCGGGTTACTTCAAAAAAAATCCGGCGACACAATGACAGGCAATCTGTCAATCTCAAATCAGCGAGTGCTCGGACTGGAAACAGATTATCCGCCAATAAACGTAAATAATACACAATCAGTGAGTTACGCACAACTAAAATCTTTTGACGATAAAAAGCTAGATAAATCAGGCGGAAAAGTTACTGGTGACGTTAATATGTCGGGTAAAAATACTAGAGGAAGATTTTCCCCTGGCTCTGTGTAACATGAGCCAAGCAGCAAGTTACAATAAAGTTTATTCTGTTTACAACACAGCTATTAAAAAATCCGGAGATACAATGTCTGGCAACCTCGTATTAACAAACAACGCAAAAGTAACTGGGCTATCTATAAATTCACCACCTGTTGATGATACTGATGCAGTTAGTTACGCACAATTGCGTGGCGCACTTACACCGTATTTACACTTATCCGGTGGAACAATGGCCGGAAGCATTGACATGGGTCGAAAGTTAATTTATAAACATACACAACTTGACAATACAACGCTGGCAAATGATGATTGGCTCACTAATGTCAGAGTCGTTAAAAGCAACTTTATTAAGTTAAACGGTGATACAATGTTCGGCACGTTGAATATGGGTGTTAATATAGTAATTTCTTCGTATGTTCCAGTTAATGATTCAGATTTGACAAATAAAAAATACGTCGACGACACGGTAGCAGTATTACGAAATACAATTCAGTTAATTGGCTCAACTTATTTACCTTTATCCAGTGGAATAATGACCGGCACAATAGACATGGGGGTCAATAAAATTATGTCAGGCTATGTTCCAACAAGCTCCGTCGATGTTACAAATAAAGCTTACGTAGACTCTGTTAGTGCTGGCGGAATAAAACGAACCAAAAACAATATTGGATTTATTTCCAGTTTGCCAGAGGCAGCAACAAACAGTTGGATTTAATGCTAGCGCGTCAACGCAATATCCTCGAAATTATAAAAATCAAGCTTTTTTGTTTAATGCTGGAGTTACTTTATCAGGCAGCTCGGAATGGACCACTAACGGAGAAACAACAAACTTTTGGTTAAAAATACAATGTCCGTACTCGGTAGCAATCTGGCAGTTTCAGTTACGCGGCAGATTAAACTCTGCCGTTGGTCGAATTTATAATTGGAAGCTGTAGGGGTTTAATGATGATTCAACTTGGACTGACTTGTATAGCACAACAAACACGCATGTTTCAGCAGCGCAATGTTTTGCTTTAGCTGCTGCAAAGATGGTGAACTAGTACAAATATTTCAGAATATATGTTAATAACGCAGAAAGTCCATTTCCGGGATTAACAGCATTTCAAATATTTACACTTGGTGATCAAATATGATTGTTTTATGTAACAATAAAAAATAATGACAGCTAAACCAGCAATAATAACGGTTGCAAAAGAATTTTATGATAATACTTTTAATCATAAACTGGAGCTTATCCAACTTGATATCGACCCTAGTGGTAATATAGTAGAAAGACATCTGGAAAATGCAAGGATAAAATTTCGAAAAAATTTTAAATACGATTATTTACACAATGCTGATGATATATACACCGATCTTGATGAGCTAACAAATGAACAAAATTTCGTTCGTGTCAAGGATATGCGAGGACCATAACTAAAAGAAGCAACAAAAGATTTTGATATAATCAGCAGATACTGTCATCCTGATGACTGTAGAGAAGAACAAAATCGAGTTGAAAGTATACAAAAAAAAATATTACTCGAACTTAATTCTGAAACTTTAGATGTTATTAATAAATCCAGTCTAATAAAATCACAGGCACATGGCGGACGGCTACAAGAAGAAACTCGAGTAAACAGCTTACATAATCGCCTAAACAAATTAGCCGAATTAAAAAAGAAAACCTTAAAAAAAAAATATTAAACGATAAATTTAAGAAACGAGAAGCATTTCAAAAACTTGGCATGTGCTATCATGACAAATAAACAATAATAGCTCTTTATAAATCAAAAAGTGTAGAACTAGCTGTAAAAGCGTATGCAAATGCAATAATGCCGTTGTTGAAAAGGACTCCAGAATTTGATCCAATTATTGTTGATAAATCATTAAATCTGATAGATGAATTTAAAGACGAATTTGATAATTTCGGTCTACTCAACGAGAGGATTTTTTTTAGATGAAATTAAATCAGTGGAAGTTGAGGAAAAACTTGATTCATATTATGACATTAGCGAAGCAGATGATTTTCCGCCACCATCACTCCAACGATCTAGACGACTGTCGTTAAGAAATTATTATGGTGAAATCGATACAATTTACGACGAACCTTTTCGCGTGCATTAGCGAACTAAAATTTCAAATTTACTTAATAACTATAACTATCAAATAAAAAAGATTTACGTAAATTATTTCTTATTAATTTTATTGTTGCATTTGCAATTGTACGACAACACCTAGTTCTCAAAATTTTTAAATTAGATGAAATTGCTCAGGTGCTTGGGTTTCTTGACGAAACTGAAGAAGAAGCCAGAGGTATGGTAAATGACAAATATTTCATTATTCAGTTTGAAAATGATAGAAGTTACGATAAATTTTACTCATAAACTTAGCTAAAGAAAAATGAGGTACTAACAAATAAACAATATGATGACACTGCTTCTCAAGATTATGACAAAAAACAGAAATTTTATGGCAGATTCTGCTAATGTTGAGTTCAGAAAATCTCTTGATGCTGTTGTTGGCGCTAAAACATTCACTATTGTATAAAGAAAATTATAGAGATGAAGAAACAAATTATTGATTTCAATCACGTTTCAGACAATATTCCAAAATCCGACCTTGACGCGCTAATGCAGTATTACAAAAACTACCACAAAAAGCTCTGGTGCACAAAAAAATGCTATAAATATTATATCAGAATAATTCGAGTAATTTCGTATATACCGCTATTGCTGACTGGCTCCGGCATAGTTTCGAGCAGGGCAATGTTAAATCCATTTTTGTTAATTGTTTCTGGAATTGGTGTTAGTTTATCAACTGCACTAAAGCGAATTCAACCCAGATTCGAAACTGAAAAAAATGCTTGCAAAACAGCAAGTGTAACCTATAAAAAAAATTTGTTAGATCAGATTAGATCTTATTTACGTGGAGTCAAGTATGACATGGACGATTTAATTCGTGCGTTCCGTATGGTTGATATTATGCTGACAGAAATTTTGCCAATGAGTGTAGGTAGATATGAAATCGGTTATCAAAAAACGTATCAGGTAGAGTGTGTTAGTGATTGCCGAGATTATCTTTAATTGAATTTTTTTTCTAAACACTTAAATAATCTGATAAAAATATTTATCTAAACACTTAAATAATCTGATAAAAAAAAAAATTATCTTACAATTGTTAAATATTGTGTCGATCACCGTCGAACAAAGCATCGACAACATTATCAATAAATAACATTGGATCAACAGTCCAACCTCTGATTCTTTCGTTATTTTCATCAGCTAACAACCACATTGAGCCGTGCTTGAGTGACAGATGATGTTTACAGTTTCTAATACAATCTGGGATTATACCAGTATATCTTGAAGCTGTTTTAAACGAATCAAATCTTTTAAAAAATCTATTTGCCAGGTTAAATCCAACGCTTTTTATTGGTGTACTGTAATAATCCATTTTCTATTATAAAATCTAATCTCCAATATAAAATTTTCTTTAAATGAATTTTATCTAAACTTTATAAATAATCCGATCAGTAATAGGTGAAAGCCAGGGTTTATAGATCATAGACACTACTCCCCATAAACCAATATTGTCACCGTTTTATTGACCAAAATGTATCTGAGCCAGAAACCTGGTTGTAAAAAAAAAATCAATGTCTAGATGGGGTGACCTAGATGCTATTTTGTATTTGTTTGGAGGGGGACTATGAGCCAGAAACTGCTGGCTTTAACCTACGTCTAACCTGTCCTCGAACGGACCTCATTATGAAGCAATTAAGCCTAAACCAGACAGATTAGAGTACGGTAACCTGCACAGGTTATGGGTTGAATTCCGCGTAAAATCTCATACAATAACTTAATAATGTTATGTGTCACAATGACACCTACACGTTACACGCATCCGTAAAATTCATATGGCTACTGGCTGAGTCAATTTTTATTAAATTTGGTTGGAGATTTTCTTGGATATGTATGATCAAAATTCTGTCCTGGATTGCACCCCTAGCAAAGATGAAACTTCTACAGCAACCATACTGAAAGCCAATTTGCAATTTATCCTCCTGAACGTCTGAACCAATTTTAATCAAAAATTGGTAGGAATGTTTATCAGAACACACCATTTCAAACCAAATTTGTTTGGTTGAGTCCTAACTGTAACGGACGAACCCATTTCACGTTCGTTCATCGATGCCAAAGTGCCACCTAATCCAGTTGAAGTTACTCAGTCGAAACACAGTTAAACAACATAGCAGATGCTGCGAATTGATACTAAATAGCTGGAAATCATTCCTGACATGGGTGAAGTTCAAGTCACTGTATCTTATTACTACAACAGTCTGGGGAAATAACACCCTGTCACTGCTTTTCATTCCCTCCCCCACCCCCATCAAATTTTGCACAGAATGAACATGAAGGCTACTTCGTATCAAATGTACAAGCGATTTATTTTTTAGTAGACACTTGTTGAGATCACGTTTGTGTTTCTTACCAGACACAGCGCGTCCAGTTTTTGATGGGTCGTAAATATTTGACTTTATCAATTTCTTTCAAGGGACTTATTGCGATCATTAAAATTGTATAAGAATTTTTCTTTTCTATTATTTATTAAGAGACAAACGTAGCATCCACTTTTTTGCGTCAAATTTCTCCCCGAGTTCATAGCGCTATGATAGACCGTAACAAATGACGTCATATCTATAATGTCATAATGTAACTAACATCATTTGGAGCTGCCAAGTAAGCGCATATGTTTACAAAAGTCACCATTAAACACAAACAACAAATCTACAAAAACGTACGCAGGTAGCTTGTGACATTTTTATGTTAAAGTACAGCTAACGTCTCAAAATTGTACGATGTCAAACCAGCTAACTTCTAAAGTGGTGTTCATTTTGGGCAAGAAGAAATGTACGTTCTTCGTACGTAATATCGTTACTATAGAAGAAAATAATTTCTTAGCAAATGTAAGATTCGCTTATATGGGGGAAAACAATCGCACAAAACTTTTCGTTTAGCAAAGAAAATGCAACTTTTAGAAAGAAAGTTATCGCCGGGAAGAATTTTCTTTACGAAGGAATACATGGTTTTATGACATTTTTGGCACAACGATATTTACTGATGAAGGGATCATGGAATTGGTAGACATATCTACGCTGAAGCCAACTTTCTCCCCCCCCCCCCAACAAATGTCCTATGGAACATAAGCAAAAGAAAGCCACTTTTCAATCTTTCGCAACAAGGAATAGATTAATAGTTAAGGAAAAGAGAGGTAGTTTGATGCATTCGTTTGCTCTACGGCATATAGCAAGTTGAGAGACTCAATCCGAGCCTCAGCCATGATGAACGTTACGAGTCCATAAATTCGAAGGCATGCAAATGAAAAATAGCTGTTTGCAAAAAAAAAAACATTACCTACATATTTTTAGTATAATTAACTTAAAATATTATATATAAGCAAGACCTGACGTCTATACTGAGTCTAAATGGTAAGCAACCATCGTCATTAGTAGTGCCACTTAGTCGGTGCCCATGTAATGAATGAAAGCTCGTTTATACCTTTTGTTTGCCGATATGTTTCTTGAGCTCTTGAGCTCTTCCTACCTCAAAATTTGTTCGCGCCACTGCATATAAATAATAATAATAATAATAATAATAATAAACATAAACATAAACTTTCTTTAAAGAAGATAACACATTTGGTCATGATCGGAGATTACGCTCAGTATTTGATGATCTTCGTTCCATTAGGTTAGAGATATAATCTGGACAAAGACCGTTTAAAGACTTATATGTCATGATTCCTTAAAAAAAAAAAGAATACGTGTTTGTATAGGTAGCCATTGCAGACGTGAAAATAAAACATTCGATGGAGTTATAACAGGAAGTTTCAGTATTATTCGGACTGCCCTTTTCTGGAGTTCATCAGTTCTGGACAGATTATAATTAATGTGTTTCCCCATATGGTACAGCCGTAATCTATCAGTGGCAGTATATATCCCGAAAAATAAAGTTAAAGTGATTGGGGAGGTAGAAATTTCGAAAGCAATTTTAACAGAGTTATTCTTTTGACTACCATTGCACATAGGTGATCGATATGTACATTCCAGCTGAGATATTGATCAATGTAGATACCAAGAAGTTTTTGATTTTTGACAATAGATACATCTAAGCCATTTTGAGTTAGAAGTAAATCCATGTTAGTAGATAAACGCTGCCTTGTTTCAGTTGTCATACATTTCGTTTTAGAGATATTAATATGCATTTTGTTTTGTTGACACCAAACTCATATACTGTTGAGGTTGATTTGAAGTTTATTTTTAATGGAGTCTATAGATTTACCAGATATATGCAATGTAGAGTCGTAAGCGAAAAGATCTGTGTCAGAGTACGCTGGATACAAGGCTAAGTCATTAACAAATAGAAAAGGAAGAGGCACTAATATAGATCCTTGAGGAACACCACTTAAGATAGGTGTTGGTACGGAAGTATATTTACCCATGCAAACAACCTGGTGTCTATTAGTGAGATACGACGTGAACCAGACAACTGAGTTGGAGAAAAGTTCTAGGCTGAAAATTTTTCATGAGCACCGAATGGTCAGCCAAATCGAATGCTTTTTTAAAATCAACGAAGATTGGGTCAGTAAGTTCGCTTGATTCTACTGCTAGTAGCCATTGGTCTATAAGTTTTGTCAATGTCATACACAACCATGCGTTTTGTGATGCTGGATATTTGGTCGTTTATGTTTGCAAATTTTGATTCTATACTGTTTGACAGAATTTGTATTTAGTTTAAAATGACCGTTGTACAAGCATGCATTTCATTTATCGAAGCCTAATAGGTATTTTTCTACATAGAGTTCAGAGCCAGAATCCTATTGGGTCTGTTCTGCTAATACCAACGCAAGTATCATGGTACCAAGACATGCAAATGTTACACCTGGTCATATTTTTAAATTTTGTTTTGACCTGCCTATTGCTTTACAGTCAGACATACACTTATATTCATTAACAGCTTCAGCTTCGGTGTGTTTTTCGTCCGGGTTAGTCACGATACTGTTTGAGGTTTTATATGTCTGTTTCATATGTATTATACGGTCGTCTCCATTACTTGGTTCGTTCTGTTGTTCGTTCAGGGTATCGCAATATGCATCAATGCTATTTTCATCTGGTTCGTCGTCTTCCTGTTCTGAATTAGGGTCATCACTTTTTTTGAATGTGCAAGATGGATTTTTGGCAAGTATTGATTCGTTTTCTTTCTGGCGTATTGATTTTGTTGATTGTTGCCTCCGTTTTCGAGCTTTTAAACGCTGTATCTTATTGTTGAGCATCTTACTGATGTAATGTGCTGCGCTTTCAAGAGACGTCTTGTTTTGATTGGGTAAATGAATACACATGTCGGCACAAATCATATCTCTATTGGATTTTGTTGAAGCAGCATACTTCGTCAAGAGAGAAATCACTAATCAAGGATGTGTATTTTTCTCGTAATACAGTGTCAACTTTTGCAAAATCTGGATCCATTTCAACTGGTACAGAATGAAGTTCGCAGATTCTCTATTTAGGGTTAATAGTTAAGTTGCACTTCAATGCACTTAAAGAAGAAGCAAGTTGATAGGCTCATTCTGAGCCTCGGCCATGACGAAATGAGTTGATAAATTCGAAGGTATGAAAATGAAAAGTAGTTTTTTGTAAGTTTTATTTTTACCCACATATTTTGAGTGTAATTAACTTAAATACTGCACATAAACAAGACAAGACGTGTGTACAGAGTCTAGATGGCAGTTGTCATTTGTAGTGCCACTTAGTCGTTGCCCGTACAATCAATGAAGACTCGTTCAGACCTTACGTTTGCCCGATATATTTCTGCTGTTCTTCCAGTCTTAAAATCAATACAATTACGTGAAGAGTTCTTTCCCACAGAACCCCAGTCGCTTGATAAATTACTATAAAAACTCGTGTGAGCGGCGAGGAACCAATGAAAAGAAAGACAAACAATCGTGACAGAAAAAGATGTGCCGGCTTTGTTTTGCACTCCATTACCCTCTGAACTATTCACCTCGCTATACTTGTTAAATCATGCAAAGATCCGGAGTTAACGTGGACGTATTAACGCACAGGATTTAAAAGGATTATCTGTGAGATGTAAGAAGTGGCGTCTAGAAAAAAGTCTGTTACCTAGTTTAACAGTGAACTGTTCATATCATCCTTTGTTCAATATAGCATATTACTTAATTTACACACGTGCAGTCGTATAAAAGAGTGGGTGTGTTGTATGTACAGACTGTGATTCGTCGGTTTTCATAGTGAGAATATGTACATGGATCTAAACCCAAACAAACCAATCGTCGACACCTAGCTTCCGACTTTATTGTGTAGTTTTCTACTACTGATAATGAAAACTTTTTAAATCAGGTACGTAGTCTATCCTACTCGCCCCCCAGCTCTCTCTCTCTCTCTCTCTCTCTCTCTCTCTCTCTCTCTCTCCGTTTTTTTTCTCTCTCTCTCTCCCCGTTTGTTTCTGTTTCTCTCTCTCTCTCTCTCTCTCTCTCTCTCGTACCGCAAAATTAACCAGATAATGCAGTTATTTAACGATTTGTATGCATATATCAACCCAGTTAGTCTACAATTGAGGCATATTGTGGGTATATTTAGGACGGTAAAGTACATTGTGTGTGTGTGTCTGTGTGTGTGAGAGAGAGAGAGAGAGAGAGAGAGAGAGAGAGAGATTGCGTGATTGAGTGACGATGGGAAAGTTCGTCTGTCAACCTGTGGTATGATGTAATACATTTTAAACAATATATGCTGCTTCGAAAAGCACATGACGAAGGTACATGAATCCAACTCGCCCACCATTCGAGACACAACCTACCCAATCTAATCAGGGGTATACAACAAACGTTTATCAATATCTGGTATCATGTATCCAGTGCCGGATTAAGGCCTTTAACTGTGCACTGAAAATATTATGGTGCCCCCTCCATACAAAATGTGAAATTTAAAAAAATATTAAAGCTAGAAAGGTGAGAAAATACCAGTGTTACAATCATTCCAAATCAAAATACTCGTACATGCAGATCGAAATGGTCATAATTCTTCAGTTTTATCATCAACATTTAATCTGAACATTTTTTCTGGTGCCCCTTTAGGGCTTGTGACCAAAGCACGTGCTTAGTGTGTTTAATGGGTAATCCGGTTCTGCTTATATCAATATTTGATATCGTGTAATGCATGCGTCAGTATTTGGTATCGTGTAATGCATGTGTCATTCAATACATGTATCAATGTTTGAATCATGTGATACTTTCAGGTCCGGATTACCCATTTGGGCACCCGCCCAACAGGGGCACAGAAAAAAAATAATTATCAACCTTTTTAGCTTCTAATATTGTTTCTTGTTTGTTTTTTTTTAGTTTCACATTTTTTAGGAACGGGGAAGGGAGGGAGGAATGGCGCCATAATAATTCAGTGCTTAGGGCCCTGAAAGGCCTAAATCCGGCACTGGATACTTGTATCAATATTCGGTATAATGTAATACATGTATCAATATTCGGTATCATATACATATATGAATCTGTCTCTGTGTGTGAGTTGGATATACCTTTACTATCCTTGTTTGTCGAATTGTGTTTGGTTTTATATGTCGAATTGTGTTTGGTTATATGTCGAATTGGGTTTGGTTACATGTGGGAAAATAAAAGTACAATGTTGATATCTGGACTAATATTTGATATTGATTAAAAGCTTACAAAGTCGAAGGATGGTAGTAATTCTGCAAACGGTAATAGATTCGATCTTAACAAAATCATTCAATCAATCAAACTTGACAGATTTATATTAACTAGAAACATATTGTTGGCAAATGCAGACCCTAGACAAAACGTTGTCTTTTTTTAAGGTGGGGATTGGTTCGCATAATCTTAAAGAAAAGAAAGCATAACAGATCTGTATGGCAAATCTCTTAAGCAACACATTGGTGGACTATGGAGGACAGATCTGTATAGCATAACATTTAAGTCACACACAGGTGGAATACGACATTACAAATAGCAGCGATTTAAAAAATGAAATTTGATATTACAAATAGCACAGCTATTTAGAAGTTGAAATGTGACATTACAAATAGCACTATGATTTACAAGTTGAAATGTGACATTACAAGCACAATGATTTACAAGTTGAAACATGACATTGCAAATCGCATAGTGATCCACATGTTCAAACGTGACATTACATATAGAACAGTGATTTGCAAGCTGAAACGTGATATTTACAAATAGCATAGTGATTTAGAAGTTGAAACGTGACATTACAAATACCACAGTGATTTGCATGTTGAAACGTGAAATAAAAAGCACGGTGATTTAGAAGTTGAAACGTGACATTACTAACAGAACAGTGATTTATAAGCTGAAATGTGACATTACAAATAGCACCGGGGCCCCGAGCGCCGAGTGGTATAAAGCGCTCACCGTTACGGATCACGGCCATCTCACTTCTGTCTGCGTGGGTTCGAGTCTCGGGTTCGGCCAATGTGGGTATGTGAGAAAGCGTGCCAGTAGCTTCTCGTGGGTCGGTGGTTCTTTCTGGGGTTTTCCGGGTTCTTCCTCCACCATTTATACTGACCGCCATGTATGGCCTATCTTGGGCTGAAAAATGGCGTTAAACAACAACAACAACAAATAGCACAGTGATTTACAAGGTGAACTGTGGCATTACAAATAGCAAAGTGATTTATTAGTTGAATAGTGACATTACAAATAGCACAGTGAGTTACATGTTGAAACGTGACATTACAAATAGCACAGTGATTTACAAGATGAAATGTGACATTACAAGTAGCACAGTGATTTACAAGTTGAATAGTGACATTACAAATAGCACAGTGATTTACAAGATGAACCGTGACATTACAAATAGCAGTGATTTACAAGATGAACTGTGACATTGACAAATAGCACAGTGATTTACAAGTTGAATAGTGACATTAAAAATAGCACAGTGATTTACAAGATGAACTGTGACATTACAAATAGCAGTGATTTACAAGATGAAGTGTGACATTACAAATAGCATAATGATTTACAAGTTTACACAGTAATAGTGATCAGTATATAAGCAAAGTAAGTAATAATTCAAATACCATAATTGGAAAAAAAAAAAAATACCCGCGTCACTGGTTGCATAAATGGCAGTAAGCAACTGTAATGCATAGTATAAACACAAATCTATAATTAGATGAAGCATAATTTAAAATATTATTTTCATTATAAAAGTGATAAATTTTGACAGATTATAAAGAACTGTCCAGTTGTGTGTAGAAGATTGCTTTTTCAGTTTTACAATGTAAGTTCTACAGTAGTGGGAGGGTTTTAAAATTCTTACTCTTTCGTCCAAAAAATGTAGACAA
This sequence comes from Megalonaias nervosa, assembly GCA_016617855.1. Lineage (NCBI taxonomy): Eukaryota > Metazoa > Mollusca > Bivalvia > Unionida > Unionidae > Megalonaias > Megalonaias nervosa. The sequence continues at coordinate 20,519 of JAECUM010090569.1, read as the reverse complement.
ATACATGAAGAGTGGCACGTGCCCCTATATTTCTGACAGTAATTACATGTTCTTTACTCTAGTCGTATATTTTATTATCGACCAGTTCCAACGGGAAGCTGTTGATTAGAAGTCCAAAACTTTATCAGTGGCAAGTATACGTTTCTCGGTAAATGTAGCATGTAGTCTACACAATCTAGACCCTGTTTAAGACGGTTTTAAAATTTTTCCTATAGAACATAAAGTTACAGAACCGCGCTAATCCGATTTTATTAAGATGTTTTAGAGTTTTTGTTATCATGTATTTTTTCTTTAGCCATTGATTATAAGATCTTCTCTTCCAACAGACATCAAAGTATTCTTAATTACATTCGATACATTAATAAACTTTTAAATTAGCAGTATTCTCATACAAAGTATTGTATATATGAAGCTGGTTAATTTATTATGTTTGCAGTTAATAATTCAATTCCAGGACCCAGTCATTCAAGATGATATCGATGTCTGTTGATTTCATCTCTAGGTCATAGTACAACATCTAAATGTGCGTGATTTTTCACAATGTAATATTTCTTAAAATTCATTATGCAAGTTTTCAATAATTTTATTATGGTCAAAACACCACACGGTACACCCGTTGAGAAATATAGGTAAAATGGTATGATCTAAAACATGCAGTTGAACATTGAGCATGACTATATAAGATTCAGTTGCAGCAACGGATTCGTCATCCGTGTAAATTGAGTATAGAGGATGAACCAACATTTCTTAGTTAAATGAGTGTTGCTTCTGTCCAGTAGACAGACTTTAGGCCATGTGAACAAACTTTAGACCGACCTCGTAGATAAACATTAGACCCTGTTGACAAACTTTAGGCCGACCCTGTAGACAAACATTTGACCCCTTTAGACAAACTCTGGACCTGTAGATATGTAGACAAACTTTAGACCGATCCTGTTGACAAACTTTAGACTCAGCAGCCAAAATTGAGACTGACCCTGTTGACAAACATTATACCTGTAGACTCTGTAAACAAACTCTAGACATGTAGACCCTGTAGACAAACTCTAGACCTGTATACCATGTTGACAAACTCTAGATCTGTGGACCATGTAGACGAACTCTAGATCTGTGGACCATGTAGACAAACTCTAGACCTGCAGATATGTAGACAAACCCAGCAGACAAACTTTAGATTGACCCTGTTGACAAACATTAGACCGATAATGTAGAAAAACTTTAGACCTACACTGTAGAAAAACTGTTGACCCTGTAGACAAACATTAGACCGAATCTGTAGACAAATATTAGACCGACACTGTAGAAAAACTTTCGACCGACAATGTAGAAAGACTTTAGACCCAGTGGACACGCCTTTATGATTAGACTAGTGCATATAGTACCTCATTTGAGTAAACTGAATGACTTTGACAATATATATTTATGCTTATTGAAAATAATTATCATAGTAACAAGATCTTATTTCCATGGATTTCAACTTATGCAGATGAGATAACCTTTTGTTGTATAAGTAAGCTCGGAATCTCTTTGATGTATGAAATTATAAAATACTATGAAAAATGTAGATTTCCTGGGATTGACTATGACAGTAAGAAAGACTTTTTTTCCTGTGGCTATATGTCTAATACGTAACACCTGTCAGTTAGTAGTTACTACATATGATTGTAAAACCATTAGTTGTTTTCGGTGATAATCAGATAATCCTTTCACTGGATTTAAATATACCGAATTACATTATCTAGGACCTGAAAGTGTTTCAGTTGCAGACAGTAGCGTACTAACGGGGGGGGGGATGGGGAAGTTACCCCGGGAGCAGATGTCTTGGGGCGCCAAAACCCCGGGCCATCATCGTCGCCTTGGGCGCCATTTACCCTTAGTACGCTACTGGTCTAGCTTCAGATAAAATTTTGAGTAACTTTTTATTCAGTCCATGATACTGTGTCTATGGAATTTTATTGGATTTATTTATAAATATACGGTATATAAACGGCAATGTGACTATTGCACGTTCATTGTCAACGTAACGATGCATGAGTTATCTTATTCTAACATTGTTGTCAAGCTACAGAATATTGATAGCGTTGGCAAACGCCAAATACCTTGTGTACCCACCGTTTATATCCATGCTAATGCTATTTTTACCCTTGACTTCCTTGCATTTTCAAAATTTTAGAACGATCCCCGCATATTTTCGATTTTTCTTCTTCTTGAAATGAAATCAACCCCGTATGTCTGACCGTCACCCACCCACCCCCTCCATCCTAACCCCTTGTGGACTCCGTGAATAACAAAGACGCGATACGCCGTCTTGCATGTTGCATGTTGTAAGAGGGGACTAGTAATGTAAGCAACCTTTAATTCTTGGTATGCGTCCCTTGATTAAGCTCCATCTGAGGTTGTTGTTGCAAGGTTTAACGTTATTTTCAGCACAAGATAGGCTATACATGGCGGCCAGTATAAATGGTTGAGGAAGAACCCGGGAAAATCCCGGAAAGAACCACCTACCCACGAGAAACTACTGGCAAGCTTTCTCATGTACCTACACTGGCTGAGCCCGAGACTCGAACCCACGCAGACAGAGGTAAGATGGCAGTGATACGTAACGGTGAGGGCTTTAGACCACTCGGCCACTAGGGGCCCCTCCATCTGAGGTTTTGGGGAGCTTAAAAGAACGATGAGTATATCAAGACATTTCAATGTAATACAGGGTTCCCACGCTACCGGGCAATCGGGAAAAAGTCGGGAGAAATGATAATTTTTTTCCCGACCGTGAAAAGTCCTTGAATTTCGCAAATATTGATGAAAGTCGGGAAGAACCCGGGAATTTTCTGCCACCACTTGACGCACGAAAGAATCACGTACAACAACATTAAAAAGGAGTTTGTTGTTGATATCACGTGACTATTGGACTTCGGATGTCGTCGTTGGAGATTTGTGAAGTTATGTGACTAGTAATGCAAATGGCGAGTACCGAGTCAGGTTTCATCTATGCTGTAGTTTCGTCTAGTGTTTCAGCGGATTAAAGACATAACGATTATAATACTTGCCATTTCTGAGAAAATAAATCATTGCCCTGTCAATTTCATGCAGGTATAAGTCAATATAACATAAGTTTAAATTTTCTAGCCCTCTGGTAAGCGACGACCATATGTCACTACCGCACAGTAGCGGCAAATTCCAAATTTTCGATATGCAATTGCAATGATCCCACACCCCAACCTAAATGTCCAAATATGAAAAATAGGGTGGGAATATTGGGAGGAAACCCGGATTAGAAAACGGACTGCTATTCGTTTTAAGCCAAATTTGTAGTCCAAATTGCTGAATCTCAGAGCTGAAATGAGAAATTGTCGTCCCTTGTATTACAATGCTGTCGGGCATTTCTGCGCACTTAAGGTTTCCCTCTCCAATACTGGAGCAAAACGCGTACCGAATTCGATTGATTGATGAAAATAAAACACTGCAATGCTTACCATTTGAAAAGAGGCAGTTGTCACCAGAATATTCTGTTCAAAATAATATTTATTTTGGACACCCGGCATACCACCCCCCTGTTTTCATGACTCGCGATATGTCGGCCTATTCTGCGCACAGCTTTGAAAACATGTAATGTTTATCCATCAGGCAATAAAAATGAAATACATTAATTTGGACTTTTTCAGTAATCATTTCAGTCGAGTAATTAGGTCAGGTTTATAGCTAGTTTAACAAAATTCAACGTAACAGTGCCAACAAATGGCAAGAGATATTAAGCAAACTAAACCGATCTTGTAAAAAAAATTAGTAAAGTTCAACATTTTATTTTAAAAAAAGTAAGCTATTATGTGGAAGAGAAACAACAATCAATAGGATGCAATGTGTTTAAAACGTCTTGTTTATGGGGGAAAATTACTACTGAATTTGAAAACAGACTATACGCCGGAGAATTTCTTGAGAATCCCGTTCTACAGTCTGACTATACATCCCCGTTTGTTTGTACCCCCCACCCATTTCAATAATGAAAACGTTTGATGTGATAAAAAGTGCATAGAACTAAGTCAATTGAATCATTGATTTATAATTTCTAACCTGACTGTGACCAGAATGGCACTAATACTGGCATCCCCTTGCAACTTTCATGCTTAACGGACTTTCCATACTTACTTGGCGCCATATTGCGTACACTACGGGCTTGTTAATTTCCATCAGGCAACATAATGACGAAGTTCATCCTATCGGTAACTGCCGGATAATTCCGTAAATTACCATAACGTTCAGAGTTTGGAATTATACCCCTTTGCACACATAAACATATTAATTAAACCGCTTGTTAAATTCACGTGAAAGGCAAATTTGTTGTTGTCATTCTTTTCCTTTGCTTGATTTGACATTGTAAATATCGGAAGCAGACGACATATATGTACAGCTGTAGTTGTGCCGACACCCCTTTGCTGAAAATGGACTTGTCCAGAACTGGAAATGGATCTCGAACATGTCCGTCTATTATATTAAAAACTTAAGCATGAAACGCGCAGACGATGACGGTGTTAGGGCCATTCTACTCACAGTCAGGTTAGAAAATATAAATCAATGAATGAATTGACTAAGTTCGTTGCACTTTTTATCACATTAATGGTTTCAATTATTTAAATCGGTAGGGGGTATAAACAAACGGGTTGGTATAGTCTGACTATAGAGGCAAGTTGACACGTTCGGTAGCAGACGATTTTGCACGTGTGGGACAAATTCTTGCAAAATTGGAAACTTGGATTAAGATGCAGAATTGTTTTAAGGTATACATTTCCATTTTTAATATAATGTATTTATTGTATGACTCTGAAGGATACATAGTAAATAGGATTTTGCCTGGAACGCTGTATTATCGCGGTACATAATGTTCTTACTTGTACATATTAAAACTGTTTTGCTATTGTTGCTTATTTATAATTTGTCAAGTTTCAGTGACTTTCCCTCTTTCTATTCCTATAAAAAAAATCTTTGTCAAACGAAGCGCTCAAATGTAAATAAAACGGCATACGATGGCTGACCCAGATTAACGTACCATGGGGGAACAACTCTATATTATCGCGGTATTTGCTCAACTTACGTATGGTAGCACACAGTATTACAATAAAATTAAAATACGACTTACCTATGAGAAGAAATGTCCACGCTTGTACTGGTTTAGTATTTCCACAATAAAGGAAAGATATCCAATGATAAAATCCAACACACAAATGTAATTCAAGTGTAAATCCATGCGGAGTCCATGAATAACAACATTACAAATTAAATGCAACAATTATTTAACTTTATATGAATTTTAAATGCAAAATGGGCAAAGAAATGTAACTATGTAACAACTATTATTATTATTATTATTATTATTAAAATATTACAGATTTAAAGAAAGTTTAACTGTTATTGTATTCTTATGTACGTACGAGAAATATGATCATAAGCAACATTTTGTGAATGTTGGTCCATATTGGCTACCATGAAATGAAATTGCAACCTTGACCTTGTAAGAACATGTATGTCACCATCAGTATATGACCTATAATCATCAAACATCAGACGATACACTGAATATATTTCGTAACCAAAGCCAATGCAGGTATAACATGTTCGACTGGATTTTTTTGTATGATGATCAACGTAATTGCATGAACTTTACTAAAACGTGATCTTCATTCTTTTTCATCTTAAAGTTATAAAAATATGTTGACATTTTAGAGGAAATTGTGCTGTAAGATATTTGAATCCTTACTGCTACAGCTTTACATCTGTAAACAACCGCTAGATAGCGTGTGTCCAAAATTATTCGGAAAATCCCGTTTGCCGCGATAATATCGAGCCCGCGATAATACAGCGTTGGACTATTCTGGGTTACAGGTTGAAGAAGGTCATGGAGTGGGTCTTCTTGTTGACATTTATAAATCTCATTTTCATATGCATTTCGAGTCGAAATGTGGCATATTTTTGTACACTTTATGAATATCACTTACCTTAATTAAAATATGATTGTTCTTTCTTGATACAAAATGGATTTTTGACCAAAAATAACACGTGATCCAGTGTTTACACAAATGACGTATCGTTGCGCAGAATTACCAGACGCGCAGAATTGGCCGACATGGGAGTATATATTAAAGAACGATACGAGCCCCTTTATCAATACAGGTTGGGGACTGGTTTAATGAATTGCAAGAAGACAAGTTGATTTTACAGAAAATTCAGTCCTTGTTTATACAACAGTATATAATTTTGAAGGTCTTTTGTCAAAATTTAAATCAACCCGTTTTGAATTATTATTTTTTTTTAAATTATGGATTTTTAACCAGATCGTCTGAAGGAGATTAGGTAGCTTAAAAAATCTTGTTTGGGATTTTATTGGCACAGATAAAATTAGGGTTAAACTCTTTTCGTTACAAAACAAGATTATAATTATTTGCGTTTATTGTTTTATTTAATACTGTAATAGGAAATGTTTACTTTTGATGAGATGCATATATATATATATATAAAGAATTGTTTAGAATTAAAGGTTTGAAAGGAAACAAAACTAATTTATGTTCATTATGTTGTTCCCACTTAGCAACATAATGCAGGTCAGCAAAATAAAGTTAGCATTTTTATTCTGTACGTTGAAATGACTTTACATACCAATTTATAGGAATATAATCAAACTTGTTTCGTGTGATACATTTTGTGGTTTTGTACATGATCATCTTTTTTGACTTAGATGGTTTGGAGTCTTGAAAGAGAAACATCTTTAGATTTAGAAAATGCAATGTTTTATAATCTAAAATGTTCTTTAATTCCCTTCAGTAATGGTCATATGTGAACCTTGAAAAAATTAATTTCATCCTGGAAAACACCTGGAAATGACCTGGAAATTTATCTTTAGAAAAGCGTGGGAACCATGTGTAATAGTTTTACCCTTTTTGTCATTATATGTGTATGTCTTGTTTTATTGTTGTTCGTGGTGGTTGGGGGGGGGGGTACATGAACATATTCAGAACTATATATCCTGGATTGTGCTGATTTTCCATTAAATTCAATACATGTATACAGATATACACACATATATAGTTTACAATGAGCTTCATACACACATAATAACTGACAAAAGATTAAAAAGAAGTAAAAACAAAAAATGGACGGTGGAAAAGAGCGAGAGAGGGCGTGGATTTTTGCAATATTTCACCCGCAAATAGCTCTGTATATAAAATCAAAAGTACTTTCTGCCTAAATTTGGCCTTTTATTTCAAACATATTAGGCAGTTAAAAAATAAACTCGTGGATATGCGGTATTTGAAAGCGTTATATCAATGGTACAGTCATTGTGCGATGATCTGAATGATAGCAGACTGTCATCACTTATCTCCCACTTCATGTTGTACGTAAATGTCAAATATGATTAGCTAGTTTGGGCTTAAAATGTCAAACACTTTTATTCAAAACAAAGTTGGTTCTCACCCTTGCTGTCAGTATTTTTCACTGCTCGATGTCTAGAACACTTCCTCTGTGACTGCTTGACTGATAGAATCATCTGTCGACCGTTCAGGCTCATCTTTCCCAAAGACTGATTAGGCTCGGGAAAACAAATCTAATCAGCTATGTTTGTGTCCGAACCTTAAGGTGCCAGCTTGAGCCTCGAATACGTAAAAACACGCGCCTACTGATGTTTTCTCATGAACTCTAAATTTAACGTGGCATGGGTACAGTGCAGTTTGTGCAGTTTAAATTGCTAATTAAATCAAATTGTTGGTTAACACGTTCCAATATTTAGTCATTATGCCTTATATTATTCTCAGTAATCGTACCCATTGTAATCGAATTTCAGAAAGCAGTTTTCGATTTATTTCTTCACGCACATATACATGTACACACAGAGGAACGATGTTAGAACTCTTTTAACAGCAGTCAAATCACCCATGTATCGGTTCGAACCCTCACCTGCCGGCTTGCGACAAATATGCCTTAGCGCATGCAACTAATGACCAGGGTTCCCACGGGAAATCGGGGAAAAAGTCGGGAGAAATGATAATTTTTTCCCGACCGTGAAAAGTCCTTGAATTTTGCAAATATTGATGAAAGTCGGGAAAACCCCGGGAATTTTCCGCCACCACTTGAAGCTCGAAACAATTACGTAATTGAGTCGTAACTCTATTGATCGTGAGTTAAATTTATCGAGATCTGACCAGAATATTCGGAGGTTGCAGTATGGATCATTTGAGCGCTTGATATAAACATATTTGTTGAGTCAACCCAAACGCTCAGTGGATTAGATTCGTCTAGTAGACAAGATAAAACTAAGGCATTGATGAAATTTGACCTGGTACTCGCGATTTGCATTGCTAGTCGCACGAGTACACGTATCTCACAACCCACATGTTCATGACATCATAAATCCAGTAGTCACGTTTTGTCAATAATAACCAATTTCAAATGTTGTAGAAAAAAATAAAAAAATATTATAAAAACAAAAAAAGCGAAAGAACACAAAGTATTCCGAGAACAACTAGCAGGGTTTTGTTGTATCACGTGACTACAGTGTTGACATGTGCTCTCTGCTTGATGAATCTGACTGGCCAGATTGCTGCGACAGCGACAGGTTTCTTGTCGTCGTTCTCGAAATAAATATGTTGACAATTATATGTTCCTTCTGCTTTTTACGAAAGGTATCTGACTTTCATTTAATATGATTGAATTTTTGTACAACATTTAAAAGAAGATTGTTGTTGATATCACGTGACTATTTGACTTCCGATGTCGTTGTTTGAGATTTGTGAAGTCATGTGACTAGTTATGCATAATGGTGAGTACCGGGTCAGGCTTCATCTATGCTGTAGTTTCGTTTAGTCCGTCAGCGGATTAGAGACATAACAATTATAATACTTGCCATTTCTGAGAAAATAAAACCATTTTCATATCGATTTCATGCAGGTATGAGTTGATATAACATCACTTAAATTTGCTAGGCCGGCTGGTAAGCGACTGTCATATGCCACTGCCGCACTGTGGCGGTAAATTCCAAATTTCAGCATGCAATTGCTGACCCCACACCCCATCCTAAATGTCCAAATGTGAAAAATGGGTGGGAATATTCGGAGGGAACCCGTATTAGAAAACGGACTGCTATTCGTTTTAAGCCAAATTTGATGTCCCAAATGTCGAATCTCTGAGCTGAACTTTGGTGCGAAACTATTGCACAGTGTCATGTAGCTTGAAGCATTGCTTTCAGATCTTAAATAGAACGCAGGAGAAATGGGAAATTGTCATCCCTTGTATTATATATTAAACAACAATACAAGTCCCTATATCAATACAGGTTTGGGGGCTGGTTTATTGAATTACAAGAAGACATGATTTTGCAGACAATTCAGTCCTTGTTTATACAACAAAATATAATTTTGAAGGTCTTTTGTCAAAATTTAAATCAACCCTTTTGTAAATGTTTTTTAAATGATGGATTTTTAAGCAAATCCTCTTAAGGAGCTTAGCTTGTTTGAAAAATCTTGTTTGGGTTTTATTGGTACAGATTAATTGAGGGTTAAACTTTTTTCGTTACAAGATAAGATTCTTTATACTTTGCATTTATTGTTTCTTCATACTGTGATATGAAAAATTTACTTTGTATAACATGCATATCTATTGCTATAGAATTCTTTAGAATTAAAGGTTTGAATGGAAACAAAACTAATTTATGTTCATTATGTTGTTTCCACGTAGCAACATAATGCAGGTCAGCAAAGTAAAGTTAGAATTTTTTATTCTGTACATTGAAATGACTTTGCATGCCAGTTTATAGGATTATAGTCCAACTTGTTTCGTGTGATACATTTTATGGTGTGTACATGATCATCTTTTCTGACTTAGATGGTTTGGAGCGTTTTGAAATAGGAACATCTTTAGATTTAGAAAATGCATATTTTATAATCTAAAATGTTCTTTAATACCATTCAGTAACGGTCATGTCTGAACCTTGAAAAAATTAATTTCATCCTGGAAAAACCCTGGAAATGACCTGGAAATTTATCTTTAGAAAAGCGTGGGAACCATATATTGACCTATTGTCACAATCTCGAAATTTGACGTGGCCGCGTGTGCAGTTTAACGTGTTCATTAACTAAAGTTATTGGTTAACAGGTTCCAGTAGTTCATATTTTTTCCATATATTATCGTCAATAATTGTGCGCACTTTAATTAAATTTCACCAAATATTTGTTCTCAATTTATCTTCTTCAGAGAAGGAGAGATAGACAGACAGACAAGACACGACAGAGGTGACGTAAATCTATTTATAACAGATTGTTTAAATATACATGAACTAAGATGCCAGTAGTATAGTGGGTTACCGTAGCGACAATGGGAATTAGCATTACAGACCCCCCCTGGGCCAGTATAGCCCCAAGAAGTAGGTCAACACCCTGGGCCTGTATAGCGACAATGGAAAATGGAGTAGAGGGACTAGAACACCCTGGGCCTGTATAGCGACAATGGAAAATGGAGTAGAGGGCCTAGAACACCCTGGGCCTGTATAGCGACAATGGAAATTTTGTAGAGCGGTGACTAGGAGACTGTGGGTTTGTAGAGCGATAAGCGACAGGTGGCATGACGTCACACTGGTAACAATGTAGCAAAAAGAGAAGTACTGTGACGTCAAGCTACCTGAGAGAGGGATATAGACAAACACGAATCAAGAGCGTTCGTGTTTTTTTTAGTAGAGGAAGGGTTTTATATATATTCGTTTAGGGTGGAGATAAAATGAAAATTAAGATCTTTTCGAGGCATTGGAAGTGGCCCTGAAAAGGGCCTTTGGGTTCTTCTTCTTTTATCTTCTCCAGTTCTTCCACCATGTCCTGACTTTTGAATAATTCCTTTCTTCTTTTCTTCTTCGGGCATCCAGTCAGGATGTCCGAGAGCTCTGAATTTTTGTTGGATTTTCATCCAGTTCTGATTTAGTTTCTCAAACTCTTCTTTCTTCTTTTTGTTTTCCTTTTCCTTCCTCTCTTTTGCCCACGTCTCCTTGATCTTCTTTACTTCTTCTTCCAGTACTTTTCTCATTAGGTCTTCCGCTTTCTTGACATTTTCTAAGCCTTTTTCTACAAAAGACCATTCTGTTAAAATGAATGTGTCTTCCAAAAAACACCTTATTTTGGTGACAACATCAAGGGTCTGCTTCAATGTGCCTACTCTGACATATTTTGGATAGTTGAAGCCTCTCAACTTATCCGCTTCCTCCACTGTTATGCCTTGTAGTTCATAACTTGCTACTTTCATACTTGTCATAAAGTCTAGGCTGACTTCAAACCTCCACTCCATTTGAAGTCTTTCCACCACATGGACTCCATCTATCATCCACCACCAACTGTCTGTCAACTTGTTAAAAAGATCCATCGTGTATTCTGTGTTGAATGGCGCGAATGACAAACGCTATACTTTTATATACTTCAAGCACGGACGTGAATGAAAACATCCCTTACACTTACTTCACATACAATTTACTATCCTCACCAAAGAACGAGCAAGCATAAAACACATATGATATACTATCCACACCAACGAACGAGCAAGCATAAAACACATATTATATACTATCCACACCATTGAAGGAGTAAGCATAAAACACACAAATATACTATCCACACCAACGAACGAGCAAGCATAAACACACACAATATACTATCCTCACCAACGAACGAGCAAGCATAAAACACACAAATATACTATCCACACCAACGAACGAGCAAGCATAAAACACACAAATATACTGTCACACCAACGAAGGAAGAGAAGAAAAACACACACCCATATACTATCCACACCAACGAACGAGCAAGCATAAAACACACACACAATATACTATCCTCACCAACGAACGAGCAAGCATAAAACACACAAACATACCATCCACACAATCGGGATGAGAAAAAACATATTATATACCATCCACACCAACGAACGAGCAAGCATAAAACACACAATATACTATCCACACCAACGAACGAGCAAGCATAAAACACACATTATACTATCACACCAACGAAGGAAGAGAAGAAAAACACACACCCATATACTATTCACACCAACGAACGCGCATGCAAACACACACACACACACACACACACACACACACACACACACACACACACACATCAGTAAAGAGTGAGTGTTTATAGTCACACTACACTACATTCACACGAATTGGCAAATTGAATAAGTTCTCTTTTCTAGAGATCTGGTTAGCCCTGAGAAGGGCTGTTTTTTAAACTTCAGATGCACCTGGCTAATGGTGACATCTCCCAGGGCGGGCACCACACACGCATCGCCGGCTCCAGTCCTGCTCCCAATTGATGCGTGTGGTTGGGAGCGCAGAGGGAGGTTGATTGGCTTCACTATCCCACTCCTCAGTTTGAGGGATAGTGAATACTTGTTCCCTTCTTCTTCTATTTAGCACCCTGGGATGCTGACGTCGAGGCTCCCACTCTTGCCTCTGTCTTTCCAATTCCTCCTCCCAGTTTTCTGTTTGGAGGACAGTGACTCTTGGTACAGTTTGCCGTACTGCTACTGGTTGTGGAGGCGTTGTTGTCCTCACCTCAGGTTTGACCTCACATTGAGGCCTAAGGAATAGGTGAGGTAGTATCCCTCGCTTCTTTTCCTTCTCCTCTTCTTTCTTCTTTTTTTCCTCCTCTTCCTTAAGTCTGTCACTTTCTGCAAGCGCCTCCATAGTCAGTTCATCCAGGAGACGCCTGGCATGCTCCAGGTGCATCTGGAGTTCTATTAGTTTTGTTAGTCTACTCATGTTGTTGCAGCTGCTACGTCAACGTGGGTAACCAGACTGACGATCGCACCGATTTATATACTTGTAGCACGGACGTGAAAGTAAACATTCCCTAGCACTCAAATTTACCATCACATGTAACACGCGGACTTAAAAGAAGCACTCACGTTGACTTTTTACTTTTTACTTACAAACACAGGCAGACACGATTGGACAAGACAGAGAAACGAAGTGCTTATAGGCACACTTCTATTTTTTTTAAACATACAAACACACAAATATTTTGTTTTACTGACAAAAGAAACGAAGTGCTTATAGACACACTTCTATTTTCTAATGACAAATTTTGGCAAATTGAATGAGTATGTCTTTTCGAGAGTATTGGGTAGCCCTGAAAAGGGCTGTTTTTTTTTTTTGTTCACGGAAGTAATGGCAATCTTTTTTACTGTCTAAGATTGCGTCCCCGTCTGGCAGTAGGCTTTCCTATTGGATACGGTCTGCTTCTGCGAAAAGAGAAAGAGAATTCTTTGGTGTCTACTCGACAGTCCACAAAACCTCTGTCTGGTTCTTGCTGCTGCTGCTGCTGCTGCTGCTGCTGTTGTTGTTGTTCTTCTCTCTGCTTCTTCTGAAGTCTGTATTTCTCAGTCCATTCTTCTTGTTCTTTTTTAATTTCCTCTCTAAACATCTCTTCTATCAGACCTTGGACTGTGGAGAGCATCCTAACATTCTCTATTTCTTCAGGCTTCGGTATCAGGTTTAGCCTGACACGATGTAAATTGACGTAAGCTTCGTTCAGCTGGGCTAGTCTGGAAGGCATCTTCATAAGTTGACGAGTCAACAGTGAATGGTCAGACTGGAGACCCACCCGCTTTATATGGTTCAAACGCGGACGCGATAGAAAACATCCCTACTTGGTTTTAGTGTCGGAATGCTATGATAGCGAATGTCATGATGAGGGATAGAAAGAAGTCAAAGAGCATATATTCACAGTGTTTTTTTTAAAACAAACGACAGACACATTTTTTTTCAAAACACAACATTTTTTATTCAAGTAACAAGTAACAAGTCATAAGTCACAAGTAACAAGTAACATCAAACAAATTATTTTTGACAAGGTTGACAACGTTGTGAAATCATGTGAGATTTCCATTGATGGAAGTCATGAGGCCATTGATGTACACTACGTTTCCTAGCTAAAGACAAAAGATAACTATAATGGTCACAAAACCATCGATCTATTTTCTCATCGTTTCTAGAAGAGTGACGATCAAAATAAGTCACTAAATGTTCTAAAGGATATCCAAGACTGCGTTGATGAAGAAAATATACACAATATTGTCCACACACCATGGAATCTGTGCCTTGTAATTTCACATTATTGTATCGTGTCGTCTGGGCATTTCTTCTCATAAAGTCAATGATATCGTCTTCCAAAGGGGGTAATCCATACGAATCAAAATATTCCACACAATTCTCTTGAGGGAAGTAGACGGCAACCCAGTGAGTGCCTGGAAGATGACTTTCGTCCGTGTTGATGACATAAGCTTGATGGTCTTGAGGTTTGCGATGAGGTAGTTCATCTTTAGCGCACACGACAGGATTCCAAGAAGCAGTATACGAACTATTGTTCAAAAGGTAATAAAGTTCCCAGGTATCCATGTTCTGCTGTGTTGTTTTTGTTTTTTTCACAGGTAATGATAAGTCATCAATTCAATTCTGACTTTTTGTTTGAAACGATCTGTCAAATATCCGTTTCTTTGCCTTGTCTCCGCACTCTGGGGTAAGAGAGCTTCGATGCGATAGATCTCTAGAGTAGTCAGTGGAGGACAGGAATGATCACGCAAGCCTTTATACCACTCATGCAACACGGTTTCTTCTGAGATGAGACTCCAAGCGTCGTCCAGATACTCGTCCAATTTTTCTTCTTGACTCATCATCATACATTTATCGTGTTGAATTTGACTGGGATGATCGTTTTGACATCCGTAACAATATTTCTTTGACAATTCCGTAATGGTATTCGCTAGGTGTTTAGCAAAACAGGACACTAAATGTTGTTCTTGTTCTGGCCATCTGGACTTGACGACTACCTCGTCCTCTTTGACTTCGTCTTGGGGTTCTGTTTTCACGCTATCCTCCCATTCCATGTCCAAAGATTCTCCACTGTTTAAAGAGGGATAGGAGTCTTCCATTGTGTCTAATAGTCTAGAATGACTTCTCTCAAACTGTTGATTTCTGTGGTATTATCGAATTCAGCATACAGGATGACGTTGACCGTCTCACTGAGAGCTTCTGCAAACTGAAGTTCCACACGCAGTTGACCGGATTTTATAGGGTGGAAATGTCCCTCGTCGCTGCCTTGGTCTGGAGTGAAATCAAAGGCCCACAAAGTGTAACCTCCGACATAATCTTCGTACGAAATACCGTGACTGGCGTTGGTTCCTAGTTGCCCCGTAGCTTCGTACAGGGACAAGTACGATCTCAAGTAATTCTTCTGGGCAAAGTTAGGTTCGAAGGGTCTGGTACACAAAGTCTTGCCATCGCGACTGACTTCAATTTTGGAGACTCTGTAGTGCTTAAACTGGAAAGGATTTTGATCGTGGGCTCCGTTGAAGGCTGCATTACTGACGATACCAACGATTAAACGTTTGGGTAACTGTCCTTGGAACAGATGATCTTCGATCTTGGATCGGAGTCCAGTAGCAATGGTGAATGTTTTCACTTCGACACGTCGTATCGGATATTTGGCGGCCGATCTGCTCAATGTTTGACTGATGTCGTTTCCCGCTTTAGGTAACACTTCTACACGTCGCACGTAAAGTCTGGCTTCTTGGATGATGGTTTTGTACTCGTTGGCTTGAGCCATCAAATGGAAAGCGACACTGCTGCGATTGAGTCTCAGGCGAATATCCACTCCGTTCAGCAAATACTTTCTTGCAACCACATGTCCAAATGCAAACGATCCATCAGTTCTAAACTACGACCTTGCAGGATTTTCCTTCGACGATCGTTAAAACCCACATTGTGAGGATCGTCATCGGCTGTCAGGGCTCTGTCGTTAAACGTGTTCTCACCTGCAGTGTCAGGTTTCCATACCACGCAAGCATCCAGATGAGTGTTCTTGACCTCTTTTCCGTACGTCAAGAGATTTTCTAGGCACGCTCGGTAAGGGTAAGTATCCGTGCTACTGCTGATCAGTTTGTTATTCAAGTACAAATCCACTTCGCTGAACAAGGAATGCATGAAATTGTTGACGGGAGCTACTGCGGCATCGGCTCCCGGATTGGTGTTGTCGGTTTTGATCACTTTCAGCTTTGGATACAAGTAACTATTATTCAGATCGATGTAATCTTCGGGCTGTCCTTTGATTTCAAACTCGATGGGAGCGGAATCCACCAAAGAGGAGACGGGATGAAATTCCACCCATTGGGATTCTTGCATCGTCATCATGGTGGGTGGCATGGCAAACAGATCCAGTTCCGACTTGGAACAAGCACAAGACTCTCGGTGCATCATTTTCCTTTTTTTAATAATCAAAAACGTCTAACTCTCGGACGGTTTTTCTTTTCTTTGTCTTTCTAGCTCTAGGGGCGTGAAGTCCTCTGAAAGGGTGTTTTCGTCGTCTTTTTCTGCCTTGTCCTTGCTGTGGCCTCAGGGAAGCAGGAATGCCTAACTCAGCATTGCCCAGGGCATTTATAGGAGTTTCTCGCCGACCCAAAAGGTCTTTGCCCGTTTGAAGCAAAACATTTTTGCCTGCTCTCAAGAAAGCTTCTTTGGGGCTTTGTTTGTCAATGATGACATTTTGGAGAAATTCTTTACCTTGCGTCAACGCGGCATCTTTTAAGGCGTGCAATCCTCGTGTCACCATCGGTTTCAAAATGGGAACCACTGTACGAAAGGCCGATTTGAGCATATCACCTAAACCATGTCCTCGCTGTCGAGCAACTCCTTGGTACACAGGATACATGACTGACAAAAAGTTAGAGTAATCGTTTTCGAAAATGGAGTTTCACTGTGACTTTCCCTTTGGTGAATGGAATATTTTGCCCCAGATCTCCTTTTATAGTAATGTTGACAGTGTCGAAATACGGCTTACTGACGGACAAATAGTGAGGATTTACAAATTCACGGTGAACGTGATAGGTGTTTCCACCTTCCTCGTCAGCCCTCGTGGCAGAATCCACTTTGAAAGGAATGACACGCAGTAACGGTACGGAGGTGTGTCCCACTACGTTGTACTCCACCACATCGGAGTACACAAAAATCAAATTCAGTCCTAGGTTCATTTCTACAGGGAATCGAAAATATTTCGCAAAATCCACGTTACTGGTCACGGCTGGTATTTCGTTTGCAATCTTGATTAACTTAGGGTCTCCACCCAAAATGTCATACAATTCAGGACAAAATGTAATGGCCAATATTTTGTCCTCAGAAAATTTCATCAGTAGGCGACGAGATATTTTGTGGTACTCGATGGTGACACTTTTTTTGGCTTTCTCCAAAGCTTTACTAAACATGAAATTGAACCTCTCAGCTATGGTGTTCACCAAATGTTGACCACTAAAATAATAACCTGCAGGAACTTTCAACAGATAAGTGGTTCGTTTAGTTATGGGGTTTGGTGTTTTAATAAAGTCAGCTACACCACCAGCACTAGCGCGTTCATCCATGACTTGTTGCACTTGATCGTCCCAAACTTCTATCGTCAAAGTGTTTTGATTTTCGACGATGTTTTTGATTTGTGTAGGGTGAATAATTTCTACCAAAGCCACTTCCCAACGGGCTTCGTGATCCAATCGGATGGCCTGAGGTAATTTGGCCGAGAAACAGCACAAAGTGTTATTGGGAAACACCTCCATGGAACTGTCACTGGGTAACGTTAAGTAAAATTGGTTGTTCATAATTCCACAGTTCTAGTATCCGAGGAGTCACTGGAAGTGAGAGGAGTGTCTAAAAGAGGATGGTTAGGGTGACTGTTGGAACTGACGTTGGACACAAGGCTCCCGTTGTTGTTGTTTCCGTTAGAGGAATATTTCAGAGACGGATTGGGAAGAAGGTAACCAATGCAACTGCTGAGTAAAATGGTCCACAATTGTTTATCTCCTTGTTGCAAACTCAAATTGGCAATGGCAGCACCGATGACACAATACACCACAAAGATTTGGCAGAAAAAGACGATTTGAGTTTTAGGCACACGTTCTCCACACCACACCCACAAGGGTTGTTTTTGTAGATCTTGCAGAGAAGAACTGGGGGAAGGAGTGGTCACTGCAGTAGCTGAGACTGTGTTGAAGGGCATGATGGTCACTTCTTTTTATAGTCGATGAGTTGCGAAGCGTCGATCCAAGAGTCAAAACTGGGAGGATATCCTTTCCAACGTACTTTGACTTCTTTGACACGTTTCTTTCCTACTTTACGAGTTCTTCGATCGAGAATGCTTTCGATCTCGTACACGTCGTCTTCTTTTTTGGTCACACGTTGTAACTCGGGTAAGTAAAACGTTCCTTTTAACACTTCCCCGTTCATGTCCTCTAATTTATAGACGGGAGGATAACGACCACGCACACGTTCAGTGACACGAAACAATTCGGTGGTCCAATTGGGTAAGTAACCTTTGTCGAAAGTGCGTTTGGTTTTGCCAATGCGTACCCAATCTCCCGTGGCCAACACTCCACCTTTCTTGGGGACAGGCACTGTCGTGGACGGTCCAAACAGGCGCTCGAAGACGGTCACTTCGTTGTCGGGAGTCACTTCTTGGGGGGCACGTCCAATGCTCCGATGGTAAGATTGGTTGTACGATTGAACGAGGTGTGGCAAGACGTCAATGTACTTGAGAGTGTGTTGATGCGTAAAATATTTCCACATGCGTTCTTTCAAGGTACGTTGAAAACGTTCCACGATGCTGGCTTTGGTTTCGGGATTCTCGGTGGTGAAAAAATGAATGTCACGTTTCTTCAATTCTTTTTGGAAAGCTTGGTTTAGAAATTCGGTGCCTTTGTCCGTTTGCCATCGAAGAGGGTGACGACCACTTTGTTTCAACACCAGTTTGAGGGCTCGCACTAACTCACTGCTCGATTTGGAAGTCAATGGTACGACCCAAGCAAATTTGGAAAAGACGTCGATGACACAAAACAAATATTTGTAGCCACGATTGTAGGTGGCTAAATGAGAGACATCGGCTAAATCGGCTTGCCATTGGTGATCGATACCCTCCACTTGGGTACGACTTCTGGAAAATTTTCGTCGAATGGGTTTGTGTAAGGTGTACGTGGCTTGTTCTTGTAACCAGCGTTGCACCTGAGGTAAACGGATACTTTTCAGTCGAGTTTTGGCAGCACGATACAATTTCTGAACTCCTCCGTAACCTACAGGATGAGCTGGATCGTAGTAAATGCTGGTTAACACCTTCTCCATGTTTTAATAAGTGATCCAATTTTCACGAATGCTAGTCGGAATGGAAGGAGGGGGTGGTTTGGAAACGGTCTTACGTGTCCGATGTGCCACGGGCGCAGAAGTGAAAGGTAGTGGTGGTGGTGGTGGTGGTAATGGAATGGCTTTGGTCTTCTTTTCTTTTTTCACTTCTGGTTTCCCTTCTTTCTTTTTCACCTCTGTCGAAGGTGGAGTAGACATCATCTTTTTAACCCAAGCTTTAAGTTCTTTTCGTTGCGGTGTAGGGGAAGGGGTCAACAAGGACGCTGCAATCTTACTAGGAATGGGAGCTGCTGACGGTGTTTGAAAAACTTCTCGTGCCTCTTCTTCCTCAGGCCTTCGTGGGGTTGTGTCTGTCTTGACCGCTTGTGGTGGTGGTAGTGGTGGTGATGGACTTTTCATCAAGGCCTTAAAATCTTTCAGAGTGGGTGGAGCTGTTTCGTCTAAAGCTTTCTGGTGAAAGAGTTGCAGTCGTTGCAACAACTGTCCGTACCGTTGCGATTTTTCCGTTTCTGACAAATCGCTGCGATCCATCAACGATTGCAGTTCGTGTTGTATCTGGGACATCTCGGCCAAATGAGGATTGGGAGGTAAATGTGGGGTTCGTTGTTCTTGCCAACGATGGTATTCCATCCATCGTTTGTAAGGGACTAAAGCTAGTTTTCGTCCTTCCATCAGATTTCAAGGATCACGTCTGAGATCTTTTGACTTCAGAGGTCCCTTTTATCTTCTTGGTCCTTTTGATCTTCATCCTCCCATGTTTCCCAATACTCCTTGCAGCAAGGGTCCTCCTATTGTTCCCATGACTCCTTTCAGTAAGGGTCCTCCTATTGTACCCATGACTCCTTTCAGCAACATGGGTAAAAAGGGTAAAATTCCTCCGCGTTGCACCAACATCTTTTTCTTTTGACGAATAGGTATTTTCTTTTGGATCATTTGACGAAGAACGTGTCGATGTTTGCCTAAGCATTCTTTCTGGTGTTTAGACAAAGGTATTGTGCCTTTCAAGACATTCAGACAACATTCGCACACGGTATCAATAACATCTTTGGAGGCCGTTTGAATGAGTTTTTTTTTTCGCATGGGTGGAGGAGCTTTGGACAGGACGGACAACATGTCCCAATGTTTGGCTAAACGAGGTGGCAGTCCTTTCCTTTTCTTTCCTTTGGAGGTAGAAGAGGAATGTCTTTTTGGGGGTGGCATCTTTCTCGGTGGGTTTGTTGGTTCCGTGGCATACAGCAAAAAAAAAAATTCACTAACGTCAATGACTTGTCACACGGTCTTTTATCCTTTTTGGGGGAACTATCGCTTCGTCATAAAG
>JAECUM010090568.1:0-24883 GCA_016617855.1 Megalonaias nervosa | reverse complement strand
TTATAGGGTGGAAATGTCCCTCGTCGCTGCCTTGGTCTGGAGGGAAATCAAAGGCCCACAAAGTGTAACCTCCGACATAATCTTCGTACGAAATACCGTGACTGGTGTTGGTTCCTAGTTGTCCCGTAGCTTCGTACAGGGACAAGTACGATCTCAAGTAATTCTTCTGGGCAAAGTTAGGTTCGAAGGGTCTGGTACACAAAGTCTTGCCATCGCGACTGACTTCAATTTTGGACACTCTGTAGTGCTTAAACTGGAAAGGATTTTGATCGTGGGCTCCGTTGAAGGCTGCATTACTGACGATACCAACGATTAAACGTTTGGGCAACTGTCCTTGGAACAGATGATCTTCGATCTTGGATCGGAGTCCAGTAGCAATGGTGAATGTTTTCACTTCGACACGTCGTATCGGATATTTGGCGGTCGATCTGCTCAATGTTTGACTGATGTCGTTTCCCGCTTTAGGTAACACCTCTACACGTCGCACGTAAAGTCTGGCTTCTTGGATGATGGTTTTGTACTCGTTGGCTTGAGCCATCAAATGGAAAGCGACACTGCTGCGATTGAGTCTCAGGCGAATATCCACTCCGTTCAGCAAATACTTTTCTTGCAACCACATGTCCAAATGCAAACGATCCATCAGTTCTAAACTACGACCTTGCAGGATTTTCCTTCGACGATCGTTAAAACCCACATTGTGAGGTTCGTCATCGGCTGTCAGGGCTCTGTCGTTAAACGTGTTCTCACCTGCAGTGTCAGGTTTCCATACCACGCAAGCATCCAGATGAGTGTTCTTGACCTCTTTTCCGTACGTCAAGAGATTTTCTAGGTACCCTCGGTAAGGGTAAGTATCCGTGCTACTGCTGATCAGTTTGTTATTCAAGTACAAATCCACTTCGCTGAACAAGGAATGCATGAAATTGTTGACGGGAGCTACTGCGGCATCGGCTCCCGGAATGGTGTTGTCGGTTTTGATCACTTTCAGCTTTAGATACAAGTAACTATTATTCAGATCGATGTAATCTTCGGGCTGTCCTTTGATTTCAAACTCGATGGGAGCGGAATCCACCAAAGAGGAGACGGGATGAAATCCCACCCATTGGGATTCTTGCATCGTCATCATGGTGGGTGGCATGGCAAACAGATCCAGTTCCGACTTGGAACAAGCACAAGACTCTCGGTGCATCATTTTCCTTTTTTAATAATCAAAAACGTCTAACTCTCGGACGGTTTTTCTTTTCTTTGTCTTTCTAGCTCTAGGGGCGTGAAGTCCTCTGGAAGGGTGTTTTCGTCGTCTTTTTCTGCCTTGTCCTTGCTGTGGCCTCAGGGAAGCAGGAATGCCTAACTCAGCATTGCCCAGGGCATTTATAGGAGTTTCTCGCCGATCCAAAAGGTCTTTGCCCGTTTGAAGCAAAACATTTTTGCCTGCTCTCAAGAAAGCTTCTTTGGGGCTTTGTTTGTCAATGATGACATTTTGGAGAAATTCTTTACCTTGTGTCAACGCGGCATCTTTTAAGGCGTGCAATCCTCGTGTCACCATCGGTTCCAAAATGGGAACCACTGTACGAAAGGCCGATTTGAGCATATCACCTAAACCATGTCCTCGCTGTCGAGCAACTCCTTGGTACACAGGATACATGACTGACAAAAGTTAGAGTAATCGTTTTCGAAAATGGAGTTTCACTGTGACTTTCCCTTTGGTGAATGGAATATTTTGCCCCAGATCTCCTTTTATAGTAATGTTGACAGTGTCGAAATACGGCTTACTGACGGACAAATAGTGAGGATTTACAAATTCACGGTGAACGTGATAGGTGTTTCCACCTTTCTCGTCAGCCTTCGTGGCAGAATCCACTTTGAAAGGAATGACACGCAGTAACGGTACGGAGGTGTGTCCCACTACGTTGTACTCCACCACATCGGAGTACACAAAAATCAAATTCAGTCCTAGGTTCATTTCTACAGGGAATCGAAAATATTTCGCAAAATCCAAGTTACTGGTCACGGCTGGTATTTCTTTTGCAATCTTGATGAAGTTAGGGTCTCCACCCAAAATGTGATACAATTCAGGACAAAATGTAATGGCCAATACTTTGTCCTCAGAAAATTTCATCAGTAGGCGACGAGATATTTTGTGGTACTCGATTGTGACACTTTTTTTGGCTTTCTCCAAAGCTTTACTAAACATGAAATTGAACCTCTCAGCTATGGTGTTCACCAAATGTTGACCACTAAAATAATAACCTGCAGGAACTTTCAACAGATAAGTGGTTCGTTTAGTTATGGGGTTTGGTGTTTTGATAAAGTCAGCTACACCACTACCACTAGCGCGTTCATCCATGAATTGTTGCACTTGATCGTCACAAACTTCTATCGTCAAAGTGTTTTGATTTTCGACGATGTTTTTGATTTGTGTAGGGTGAATAATTTCTACCAAAGCCACTTCCCAACGGGCTTCGTGATCCAATCGGATGGCCTGAGGTAATTTGGCCGAGAAACAGCACAAAGTGTTATTGGGAAACACCTCCATGGAACTGTCACTGGGTAACGTTAAGTAAAATTGGTTATTCATAATTCCACAGTTCTAGTATCCGAGGAGTCACTGGAAGTGAGAGGAGTGTCTAAAAGAGGATGGTTAGGGTGACTGTTGGAACTGACGTTGGACACAAGGCTCCCGTTGTTGTTGTTTCCGTTAGAGGAATATTTCAGAGACGGATTGGGAAGAAGGTAACCAATGCAACTGCTGAGTAAAATGGTCCACAATTGTTTATCTCCTTGTTGCAAACTCAAATTGGCAATGGCAGCACCGATGACACAATACACCACAAAGATTTGGCAGAAAAAGACGATTTGAGTTTTAGGCACACGTTCTCCACACCACACCCACAAGGGTTGTTTTTGTAGATCTTGCAGAGAAGAACTGGGGAAGGAGTGGTCACTGCAGTAGCTGAGACTGTGTTGAAGGGCATGATGGTCACTTCTTTTTATAGTCAATGAGTTGCGAAGCGTCGATCCAAGAGTCAAAACTGGGAGGATATCCTTTCCAACGTACTTTGACTTCTTTGACACGTTTCTTTCCTACTTTACGAGTTCTTCGATCGAGAATGCTTTCGATCTCGTACACGTCGTCTTCTTTTTTGGTCACACGTTGTAACTCGGGTAAGTAAAACGTTCCTTTTAACACTTCCCCGTTCATGTCCTCTAATTTATAGACGGGAGGATAACGACCACGCACACGTTCAGTGACACGAAACAATTCGGTGGTCCAATTGGGTAAGTAACCTTTGTCGAAAGTGCGTTTGGTTTTGCCAATGCGTACCCAATCTCCCGTGGCCAACACTCCACCTTTCTTGGGGACAGGCACTGTCGTGGACGGTCCAAACAGGCGCTCGAAGACGGTCACTTCGTTGTCGGGAGTCACTTCTTGGGGGGCACGTCCAATGCTCCGATGGTAAGATTGGTTGTACGATTGAACGAGGTGTGGCAAGACGTCAATGTACTTGAGAGTGTGTTGATGCGTAAAATATTTCCACATGCGTTCTTTCAAGGTACGTTGAAAACGTTCCACGATGCTGGCTTTGGTTTCGGGATTCTCGGTGGTGAAAAATGAATGTCACGTTTCTTCAATTCTTTTTGGAAAGCTTGGTTTAGAAATTCGGTGCCTTTGTCCGTTTGCCATCGAAGAGGGTGACGACCACTTTGTTTCAACACCAGTTTGAGGGCTCGCACTAACTCACTGCTCGATTTGGAAGTCAATGGTACGACCCAAGCAAATTTGGAAAAGACGTCGATGACACAAAACAAATATTTGTAGCCACGATTGTAGGTGGCTAAATGAGAGACATCGGCTAAATCGGCTTGCCATTGGTGATCGATACCCTCCACTTGGGTGCGACTTCTGGAAAATTTTCGTCGAATGGGTTTGTGTAAGGTGTACGTGGCTTGTTCTTGTAACCAGCGTTGCACCTGAGGTAAACGGATACTTTTCAGTCGAGTTTTGGCAGCACGATACAATTTCTGAACTCCTCCGTAACCAGCAGGATGAGCTGGATCGTAGTAATGCTGGTTAACACCTTCTCCATGTTTTAATAAGTGATCCAATTTTCACGAATGCTAGTCTGAATGGAAGGAGGGGGTGGTTTGGAAACGGTCTTACGTGTCCGATGTGCCACGGGCGTAGAAGTGGAAGGTAGTGGTGGTGGTGGTGGTGGTAATGGAATGGCTTTGGTCTTCTTTTCTTTTTTCACTTCTGGTTTCCCTTCTTTCTTTTTCACCTCTGTCGAAGGTGGAGTAGACATCATCTTTTTAACCCAAGCTTTAAGTTCTTCTCGTTGCGGTGTAGGGGAAGGGGTCAACAAGGACGCTGCAATCTTACTAGGAATGGGAGCTGCTGACGGTGTTTGAAAAACTTCTCGTGCCTCTTCTTCCTCAGGCCTTCGTGGGGTTGTGTCTGTCTTGACCGCTGGTGGTGGTGGTAGTGGTGGTGGTGATGGACTTTTCATCAAGGCCTTAAAATCTTTCAGAGTGGGTGGAGCTGTTTCGTCTAAAGCTTTCTGGTGAAAGAGTTGCAGTCGTTGCAACAACTGTCCGTACCGTTGCGATTTTTCCGTTTCTGACAAATCGCTGCGATCCATCAACGATTGCAGTTCGTGTTGTATCTGGGACATCTCGGTCAAATGAGGATTGGGAGGTAAATGTGGGGTTCGTTGTTTTTGCCAACGATGGTATTCCATCCATCGTTTGTAAGGGACTAAAGCTAGTTTTCGTCCTTCCATCAGATTTCAAGGATCACGTCTGAGATCTTTTGATTTCAGAGGTCCCTTTTATCTTCTTGGTCCTTTTGATCTTCATCCTCCCATGTTTCCCAATACTCCTTGCAGCAAGGGTCCTCCTATTGTTCCCATTACTCCTTTCAGTAAGGGTCCTCCTATTGTACCCATGACTCCTTTCAGTAACATGGGTAAAAAGGGTAAAATTCCTCCGCGTTGCACCAACATCTTTTTCTTTTGACGAATAGGTATTTTCTTTTGGATCATTTGACGAAGAACGTGTCGATGTTTGCCTAAGCATTCTTTCTGGTGTTTAGACAAAGGTATTGTGCCTTTCAAGACATTCAGACAACATTCGCACACGGTATCAATAACATCTTTGGAGGCTGTTTGAATGAGTTTTTTCGCATGGGTGAAGGAGCTTTGGACAGGACGGACAACATGTCCCAATGTTTGGCCAAACGAGGTGGCAGTCCTTTCCTTTTCTTTCCTTTGGAGGTAGAAGAGGAATGTCTTTTTTGGGGTGACATCTTTCTCAGTGGGTTTGTTGGTTCCGTGGCATACAACAAAAAAATTCACTAACGTCAATGACTTGTCGCACGGTCTTTTATCCTTTTGGGGGACTATCGCTTTGTCATAAAGGTGACGATGTGTTTTCCAAAATCACCAAAGAATCCTCCTCTTTGGTGACTACTCTTTTTCTTTGGACGAGTGTGCCTTTTCTGGGGGTGACGTCGATGTTTGACTAAGCGCTTCTTAGGATGACGTGACTGTCTTTTTCGTTTTCCTTTTCCTTTTTGGACCGAAGAAGAAGAACGACGATGGTAACGGTGTACACTTCTTGGAGGGAACATCTTTGGACGTGCAGTAGCACAAAAAATACTGATCCGTATGGTTTGCCTCAGGTCATTTTATACTGGAATGCGTCGCCACTGATTGTCTTTACGTCGTATCAACTTGATGACAGGCAACACACGCCGTGGAGGAGTTCGCAACGGACTAAATCGAGACAGTTCTTGCTTGGACAAATCCAGTAAACTCTGTAACACACCCGTTCTCTCTTGGACTTTGACTTTGGGGGCAGGTACTTTGTGAGCCGCGGCTACTGCCGCTAAAGAGGAAGAGGGTGTCACTGCTGAAGGAGAAGTTGTTGGAGACACTCTCTTGCGAGTAAAAGCTGTTTTCTGTGGGCTTTTCTTTTTCTTTTTCTGAGGTTGTGACCTGGTCTTGACACCCTTGCTCTTTTTCTTTTTCTTCTGGGTACGTTTGGGTGTGGCTTTTTTCTTGGGGACAACTTTGGGAGCATTAGGATCCCATTTTAAGAGGGAACGAATGATGACACCTCCTAAAGATCCACTTCCTCCAGGTTTCAAAATGATTTGCTTTTTGGTTTGAGTGTCGATGCGAGGATCGGCTAGTTGCGTCAAGGCAACTTTGTTTCTCTCAAAAAAACGTTTGGTTTGATGTGGAATCTGAATGATGCCTTGCAGTAATTGACGTGCTGTCACCGTAAACCATCGTAAGACTTCTTTGAGACTAGCTTCTAAGACACGAGCACGTATCTGTGGATTTTTTTCGCGACTGATACCGTACAAGGCACGAATCAATTTTAATGGGAAGATGAGACTGAAGGGACGTCATGTTGACAATGTGTGAGACAGAGTCCAAGTGACCGAGGTTTTTATAGATTTTTTGGGGTGATTAAGTCGACGACGGAGACGTGTACACGATAGGTCCTCCGTCTTGGCACCAGGGGTGAAACAGATGGGTACGAAATCGCAAATAATCGGGAGTAGTGGGTTTTAAATCCACGAGTAAATAAGCGTGTGGGGTTTGAGTGGCATCGTCGTACGCATGAATCAGCCAAGGCGTTCCTAACTGTTTGGCTAAGACTTGTACTTGCGATTTATCTCTAGGGCTTTTAAACAACACCAAGTAATGAGCATTGAGACTGATGGTACGATGGGCTTTACTTTGTTGAAACAAATTTTGGGTAATGTAAATGACACTGGCATTACGATGATGCCCTTTGCGCGTAAACCAGAGTTTAATTTCTTCTTCGTCTTCTCCTAACATGTCGTCAAAAATAACCAAATGAGTTTGACTAGGGTCAGACACGATTCCGTCGTCTTCGACAGGAATGCCTTCCACAAAGACGATGGAATCGCCTTGACTTTCTCGCAGAAGACTGTACGCCGATTGCCACTCTTTATAGCACCACACGATTCGTTGAGGAGGACGATCGATCAAATGATGTTTATGTTCGATCAAACGTTTGACAAATTCGGTTTTGCCTGAACCACTAGGTCCAGCAATAAGCATGTTAAAGGGATGGCGAAGATACAAGGCCTCCCAACTAGTCCGATCTACGTGTTCGTCAATGACTTTGACAGTGGAGGAAGAGGGAGCAGAGACAGTAGAGGTAGCCATAGTAGTAGTAGTGTAATAAAATGTCACTTGTGACACGAAGACAGACAAGACAAGAGTTTTTATACTTTTTCAGGACACGTTTATTGTCATCCTTATTAGTGAACAACACGAAAGACAAAAATACATAAAAGCCATATGGTTAAGTACAGGAATAAAAAACACAACAAAACGACCATAGTGGAATATAAACAAGTCTCTGTACAACATTTTTTGTGATCAAGAGGTGAAATCGTAGGAGTAGTGTGTAATGTTCTGAGAGTCTGTACATTCCTTGGTTCAGTCACACAAGGGTCCTCCCGAAATGGTCTTTCAGGAATGTCAATGACAGTCCTGTCTTGAAGAGAGTGGTTTTCCTCGGTGACAGACTGTTCTTCTGGTATGGACACTAACACAGGTTTAAAAGTGACTTTTTTCACGGTACGTTTTAATGTTTTAGGATGACAAATCTTGGGCATAGTGTGCCACTTCTTTAGCCCAAGCCTCAAACCCCCAACTTTTCCAGTCACGTACATCTGTCCAGTGAGGGTGTAAGTCACAAGCTACACACACGTCGTCGTACACATCTTCAGTGCCTAAAAGTTGACGAATCTTGTTTTCCCGTAGAGGTTGAGAAGTATCCAAATGAAAGCGCAAAGCTTTGAGCAGAATGAGTCTCTCGTGGACATTTAAAGGCATCACTTTCATGTTTTGTTTTGGAGTAATAGGTACTGTTCGTAAAGAGTCCACAAAGAATCAGCTGGTAAACGAAATCCCAGAAAGCAAGTCACTAAGACACACACTACACGTCGACCCCAATTCAATGGAGACAGTTCTCGTAATAGGCGATGGTAATCCTCCACCGTTTGAATACTGTCATTGATTTCCTTCCACGGAATCTGTTGTATCACGAATGATAAAGGTCGTGGCATGGTAGAACGTTTTTATACCCTCTTTTTTCGGCAGCTATAAGTGTACTTTTTGCACAGAAGTGGTCGTATTCCGTCGACGTATCTAAAATATTTAGTCACTAACTTGTACATCACACATCGTTCAGAAGTTTCCTCTTTATCTAAGTTTACATTGTGTACAAGATTTTGGTAACCCTCTAACTCTTCTTCTGGAATTCGATGCAATAAGTGTACCTGGTAGTAAAAATAATCACTATCAACAACACAATCCTTCTTGCTCACGAGTAGTTGATCAATGTCTGACCCCTGGAACACTTTCATCAGAATCAATCCTCTTATAGCATTTAGGTACCAGTGGTTCCAACATCGGTGACGTAACGGATGCAATGATTCTTTTCGTTTCACTTGTATTTTGACGAACTCACGGTAAATGCGTTCTCTCAATTCCACAGGCAAAGCACGAATGTTCTCTTGTAAAGTATCCATAACCATGTCAGTCAAACACTTCTCCTAGAGCGAAAGTAATGAACGTAGTGGGTAATTTCTGACCACTGCCATTCCAGGAAACGGTCAAGAATGTCAATAAAATCTTCAAATGTAAATGGCCTAAAGCGAAATAGTAGAACGAACGCACACTTGATCCAGACAAATCGGACTTGTTTGTTGACTTTGGTCAATTTCCTCTTATGAATTTCTGACACAAATGTTCTACAGTCACTAATTGAGATTTGGCTCTGGCAAGTCCCTGCCATATGTCCTTGTAGATCTTCTCTTGCAATTCGTTTGGTAATCTTTGAAGATTATTTTTTACATCGGGTTTAAATGCTTGTCTAGGGATTGTCCAACGTTTGACTCCTAACTCCGTAGCTAGCTTTTTACACAACATGGTAGGGTCACTTCAATGACGAGGTCCCACTAAAGGCAGGTAGTGACACTCTGGAGACCATCGAGCATGTTCCAGGTAAGCGCAATCTTTCTTCTCCCACTGGTGAAGTGAGACACCGCAACTGAAGCACTTGACTTTATCTCCTTCGCCCAAGTAGATAAATCCAGCTCTGGCTAATTCTTCGGGGGTAGGTCCTCCTAGATATTTTGGCCATTTTCCTTGGAAGGTTTGCAATCGACTTTCAAAATCACAGTATTCTGGCAAACGCACAGGGAACGAATATTCGTCTTTCACAGGTTCATTTCGATGAGGGTACGGTGAAATCCTTAGGAGTTTGCTCAGTTTTACATGACATCCGTAGGGTGGTAGTCGCTTGGTTTCCTGTGGAGGTGGCCATCCACCATGAAAACCAGCAAAGTGAAAAGGTGTGCGATAACGAGTGGCATCGCTTTCACATCCGTCAGGTTTGACACGTACAGCATCACTTTCCATGGTAGGCATGGTAGTAGAAGTAGTAGTTATAGCAAAGTTCCCATGATGATGTGGTACTGAATCACTAAGGTCATAGCGTACGGCATCCCTACCATCGCAAGGCACAGCATCGTACTTGAGTTTACTCTTACTGGATACTTGCTGTGTGAATGGATTCATCTTTCTCGCTTAGCAATGGTAGTCACAATGAACTATCGACCTTGAACGTTGTCCCTTTTTATATGCTGACCAATATCGGCATGACCGTACGGTAAAGTGAAGTGATTGGGAAGCCGAACTCGCTTCTGGTACACGATTTGATAAACTTTTTCCAAGGGTCGACTGACGATTTGGTGTGTGGGTAAACGTACAATCTTGTGCGGTTCGTGGGTGGTCACTTTAAAGTTTCGATCCTGTCCAGACTGCAAGGCTTCTTTCAATATGCTAAAGTTCACTACTCGACTGGTGCGATAATTAAGAGTCAATCCTTTCACTTTACACTCCGTGTGCACATCTCCTTGATTGTTCCGGTATTCGTAGCCGTAATTTTTGGGACCGCCACTTGCAAAACTTAGAATCTTGTGGTCGGGATGCTCGTCCGTCCAGGCTCCTAAACGGTCTCCTTCGATGACAGGGTGAGGTTGACCCAGGCGATCAATGTAGATGCAACTGTCCGTGTCAAAATACAGCACACGATCTCCTAATAGTTCTAAAGCTTCGTACAGTTTTAAGCGAGCATGGGCTGTCACGTAGGCCGCAATGATGACATTTCCAAATTCGTCGGCTTCTACAAAGTCCAGTTCTTCTTCGTAATTGATTAAGAGCAAGTCCTCACGAACAACGTCCACGTGTTTCATGTATTTGGTTTTGTCGTGAATCATCTGCAAGTATCGGAAAGGTTCTGTCAAATACTCCGTCTTGGGTAAACACGGTCGTTGTGCCATTTTGCCCCACAAACAATTCAACATCACTTTGGCAAACGATCGCCTTCCTTCGTTTTTCTCGATGTGGTCTAAAGTGATGCCTTCCTGCTTCCAGTATTTCTCTTTGAACTTTGTTTGGTCGTCGGGAGTGTGACACCAGGAAGGGTATCCGCTAGCTTCTTGTTTCAGTTTCAAAAAGGCATTCACGTAGTCTGCAAAAATGCCTTTTTGAGAATCGTCGCCCTTGTGGTATTTTTCTGTCTTGGGAAAGTGGTAAATTTCGTACACTTCTAACAGTTGGTATCCCAAGTCCAGAGCTTTAAACAATTCCACGCT
The DNA here is from genome assembly GCA_016617855.1 of Megalonaias nervosa. Lineage (NCBI taxonomy): Eukaryota > Metazoa > Mollusca > Bivalvia > Unionida > Unionidae > Megalonaias > Megalonaias nervosa. Next base: position 14,181 of record JAECUM010090568.1, on the reverse strand, counting down.
GACCCACGTTCCCGTCAAGGCTCGTTCTTCCTGAGTGTGCTGACAAGGGTGGTCTTGGTTGCACGTTTCAGCACAAGTATGACACAAGGGAAACATCAGTTTTCCTTGGCAATGATGTGGTAAAACGGGATGGTACAAGTTCGTGGGAGGCAAGACTTTACACTTGATCAATCCTTCGTATTGTCGAATATTGTCCACGCCAATGTGTTCCGTCAGCAATTGTGGGTGCCCTGCGGGAAAGTGACAATATTTGCACACGTACGGATACAGAGAACACACGTCCAAGTATTTGATTTCTTCTCCTTTCTCCTCGTCGACTTGGTACAGCAAACAGGTGGCATTCGTCCGTCCTCCGTACAAACTGTCCCGCGGGTTCAGAGGGTCCACCAGCTTGTAACTTTCCACGATACGCTTAAACTCGGGATCGGTTTTCAATCGCTGATCGTACTCGTGTTCCCACATTTCCACTACTTGGTATCCTTGCTCTTCTAACTTCAAGCGTCGCTGACAAGTGGCCTGGTACAAGTCTTCCATGGTCCGTTGTAAAACTGGTTTTTAGTGTCACGTTGAGGGTAGCAGATGGGACATCCGTGAAATAAGCACCCGTTAAACTCGTACACAATCTTGGGGTTTTCTAAGTCCCAGCCGTCTACTGAATACCTTCCGATGGTCTTTTCGCCTCCTCCGTTGCGAGCATGTTGGATCCATTTGTCTTCCTCCTCACACAAGTAATGTAACCAACGTAGGGCTTTGACCGAGTATTGACGTTTGACAAAATTGGTCGTTTGAGGACTGATGACAGCTAGGGTGTTTTCGGGCATGAATCGTTGACGATACACTAAGGAACACGCTTTGGCAATGGTACAAGCTTCTTTCAAAGGATCGATCCCTCCGTGTTCCATGAACAGTTCTCGAAATTTTCCACAGCAGCGACGTAAAATGTCTACGTCGGAACGACAATATTTTAACATTTCTTCTTGAAAGTCAAAAGGGTCCGAAGCGTGAGTCTGGTACCATGCGTAGAAAGCTTCTCGTTGTTCGGTACGCATGTTGTCGGGGTCGTAGTAGTGAGCCTCAGGCAAATGGGGTAGAACGGCGTGTTGATTGGCTTCGGTATTGAAAAAGTGTGGAAAATAGCCTTTGGCCATTTCTGTCATGCCAAACGTTTTAGGCATGCGGCTCAAAGGCATAGCCAAGTAACTCATTGAATCTTTAAACTGTACTTGTCCCACTTGCATGGAAATGATTTTGGCTCCGTTCAAAGTTACTTTCGGACGTTCGGTACTTTGTTCCGTATAGTATCTCAACAGAAATTGTCCATCGTATCCCGAGAAATTGTGAGCCATCACCGTGGCATGGCGATGACAATCTCCGTAACGTTCGATATCTTCTTGGCTCCACGTCTCGTCGATAGGGTTTAAGATCCATTGGGCAAAATCGGCCAGTGTGTTCGATCCCCGAAAGATTTTTTCACGTCCTCCAGGAATCTTGCTGCAGTAAGGGCAATGAGTCAAGATAGGCTCTTGGATGCACTTCTCGCACGCTCGGTGAGCCACGCAGAAATTAGGAATGTGAATGCCAGTCTCTTGCATGCATTCGAAATCGAAAAAGATGAAATTCCCTTTCTTCTTCTGGTCATTCTCTTCTTCTTCTTCATGTTTGGAATGGTATTTTTGAATGTAGCATTGGTGTTCCAAGTCCACGGTTTGGCGACAAATGTGACATCGCTTCTTTCCTGAACAGACGTGCGCCTTGGCATTGTTGGTACGTATGCCTTGTCCACAAGTAGGGCACAATCTCAAGAGCTGACAAGCACATTTCTGCTGTGAACCTTGCGTCTTTAGGTGTTGTTGGTAACAGGCAGGACTGACAAACGTGCGCTGACAAACAGAGCAATGCACTCGTTCTTGTCCTTCGTCCAGACAGGGTGTAGAAGCTAAACATCCTGAGCATTTCGATCCACAATGCTTGTGTTGCTCTCGATTGTTATAGCCATAGTCACATTTCTCACAGTAATAACTGTATGACAGGAATGCAGTGATACTGGTAATGGCATCAAAATGTTCATCGTGATAATAGACGTGAATGTATTTTCCGTCTTTAAAATCTTGACCTCGAAACAACAGAGGTCCGCGCACTTCTTGAGGGTGAACTTTCAAGGTGTAACGTGGAGCCAAGACGTCTTGCAACTTTTGCATTTCAGGAATGCCGCAGGGTGTGTCTTTAGCTAACCCCGCTTGCTGTAACAGGAGTTCTGCTTCTCTTTGTTGTTTGGCTCGGTCCGATCGTTGAATAGTTTTCCAGGCTCTTTTCCATTCTACCGTATCGTTCTTGTCAGCATACGTTTGTCCCACCACGATGGCACGGGCTAAGCAGATCTTGTCTTTTGGATTGTTAATTTGGACGAGACTACGCTTGAGGTTACGCAAGTTGTCTACCAACATCAACTTTTTTTTACCTGTCCCTTGGGGAAGAGACACGTGGGTCATGTACAGTGTCGCTTTTCCGTCCGTGATGTGAAATTTGTCGTTAGATTGTTGTACGTGTTGAATCTTGTCCATGATTTTGGAAGGTGTCAATTCTGATGGACTGCTAAACTCGATCCAAACGGGAGACTTCAAATTGTCGTGATGAATAGAAAGTCTCAAGCGATCGTCTTCTTTGGCTCGACATTGCCGTTTTAGTGTGGTTAACAAAGAATCCCACACATCGGTGATGAACCCTTCTGCTTTTCTCCAAGGGTACGTCAGACTTGAAATCTTTAAATTTCACTGCGTACGTGTAGGCCGTGGTTCTAAATTTTCTGGAAGAGCGTTTGTCCGTCTCCCGAATGTGGTAGTACTTTTCAGGGTTTACGGATGGTAATGGACTTTGATTTGGTGTAGACTCTTTAGGCTTCGATTCTGGTTCACTCATCTCATCTTCAAAATCGCTGGCATGAATTTGTGCCAAGACTTCAGCTACTGTGCGAGGCGATAAATCACGTTTCTGCCTCTTGCTTTCTTCTTCTTCTTTCTTTTCGAAATGATGCGATCGTTTCATCTTGACGGCAAAAAGTCAAATGACTACCTGTGAAACACCATGAACCCCTATATATCTATGTCAGACCAGGCATATATAAAGGGCTAGTGACTCCCCTCTCAGTATTCATTTCGCTCTCAAGCCGACCAGCACAATGGAAGAACCCACACAGATCGAACTTCTGATTAGAGCATTGCGAGGTGTGATAAGAAAGTTTTCTTCAGACAAGCCAACGGACTACTCTCCTTCCTTTCGAGATAAAAGTCAAGATACTTGCTATATCTGTCAAAAGAAAGGGCATTGGGCTACAGAATGTCCAGACCGTCAAAGAAGCAAGGCCAGTGTCAAAAGAAACAAAAGTCAAGATACCTGTTATCATTGTCAAGAGAAAGGACATTGGTCTTCAGAGTGCCCTAAGAAACAACAGGAGCAGGAGAAGGAGGAAGAAGAAACAGAGGTGACCTCGACAAAAGAAGAACCCCGACACGTTCAGAAAGAGAAGACAGAAAAGAAAAGAAGACGAGAAAAATGTGAGGAAGAAGAAGAGGAAGAAGAGGAAAAAAGTGTAAAAGTGAAGAAATTGAAAAAACAGAGAGAGTGAAAGAAAAAAGAGACAGAAGAAATCTATGAACTTTTTTAAAAGTGTTGTGTTGTGTTATGTTGTGATATTGAATTGTAAAAAATTGTAACAGAATAGACCAAACTGAAAAAACGTAAGTGTCTCTTGGTTTTCATTATTTAGAAATAATAAGGACCTACACTCATACACTCACAACACGTACATCATAGGGTTAAAGAAGGGATTTTGAGTTTTAATTGATTTTGGCAAAATGAATAGTCACTCTTTTCGAGAGTATTGGGTAGCCCTGAAAAGGACTGTTGAGTGTTTGTTTTTTTCCTTAGAACAAACTCAGGAACGAGAATCAATTCGCTTTAACTGTCTTAAGCCTTTGCCACGGCCAAGGCCTACTTGTGGACTTGCTCCTGTCAATGATCTAGTAGATATCACTAGGGGTGGTATCTCTGGTGTAGTCACAGGGTTAGGTTGTTTGGCTCGGGAAGGTCTTTTTCTCTTGGGTCGTAATAAAGAAGTCTGATACATTTGTTTCAGACTTCTTAACTCGGCCAAAATGTCCAAGAGTACCGTGACCGTTTGACTTTCGCTGTTCTCCTTCTCTCCTAGACTTTGTTTCTTCTCTACTGCTTCTTCTTCTTCCTGTTGTTTCCTTCTTGCCTCTTCTTCTTCTTCTCGCTGTTTCTGTTCAAGAAGAAATGCTTGCTCTGCTTCTTTCTGCTGCTGTAAAAATTTCTCCAATTCTTCTCTGTCTTTGTTTAAAATCGTCGACACGTGGTAATGAAGGAGAAAGTGGCGAAGGTACTGGTACCGGAACAAATTCTTGGGAAGAAGATAAAAAATCTACTAAATCCCAGTTGAAATCAACCTCTTCGGGAAGTAGCACTGTGTTCACTTTGGTAGCTGCTGCTGTACCATTACTTCTCGTCTCCACAGCCGGTGCACCCCAATTCATTGTCTTCTTAGGTTCCGTCATGTTTCACAAAACACTACCGCATCGATTCACTGCGCACAGACGCTAGTGTGCCTATATAGGAAATGTGACGTCACAGGTAGCTCTCTTCGGATTGGAAGACAGACTCCGCGAAGTGACTGAATTTTGTAACGCGTGTTGGGATTGGTGAACCCTTTCAATCCGTTTCGATCCGGTCTTCCACTATAAATAAACGCGGTTCACTTCATTCCCTTCACCTGTTCTCGTCACAGAGAAGATGTTGATCGACGTAGAATCCTCTACTTTGGTATCCTCAATGCTGTTCCGTACAGACTTACCCATGTATGTGAAAACAAAATGGACTGTCATCCGGATCACCGGTGCCACTCTTTGGAAAAGAAGATGTTATGTGGAAAGACAAGGCTGTCTTAAGCGGACTCTCATCTACGGACCAGAAGTGAGACACAGTTTAAGACAAACTTTGAGAAATTTGAGGAAGATAAGAAGACCTATGCGATGTCCTGTATGTTAACAGAATGGTGTTAACATCACATAACAAACAACGGCCCTTTTCAGGGCCACTTCCAATGCCTCGAAAAGATCTTAATTTTCATTTTATCTCCACCCTAAACGAATATATATATAAAACCCTTCCTCTACTAAAAAAAGAAACACGAACGCTCTTGATTCGTGTTTGTCTATAGCCCTCTCTCAGGTAGCCTGACGTCACAGTACTTCTCTTTTTGCTACATTGTTACCAGTGTGACGTCATGCCACCTGTCGCTTATCGCTCTACAAACCCACAGTCTCCTAGTCGCCGCTCTACAAAATTTCCATTGTCGCTATACAGGCCCAGGGTGTTCTAGTCCCTCTACTCAATTTTCCATTGTCGCTATACAGGCCCAGGGTGTTCTAGTCCCTCTACTCAATTTTCCATTGTCGCTATACAGGCCCAGGGTGAGATTTTATTTCTTGTCGCTATACTGGCCCAGGGGGGGTCTGTAATGCTAATTCCCATTGTCGCTACGGTACCCCACTATACTACTTATATATAAGTTTCAAATAATTAACGTCTATAAAGTAAACATCTAGCTTAGTTTTATTGCATTTCAGTGGTAAAAAGGTACTGCCATGGGAAGATAAAAAATCAGTTCGATCACCAAAGAAATCCAAATCGGCGAACATCGATGACTCTGTTCAAACCAGACGACACAAAAGTTCAAAGAATTATCCGGAGCTAAAGACTAACAGACATGCACAGACAAACCCTTGGACCATCCAGCTTCCGCAGAGCGAATGCAGACCTCTTCCGAATGCGCCGATTATTGAAGACTGAAAAACAGATGACGCAAGTCTATTTTATTTTGTATATCACACGTATATTGTAATGAATGAATTATACAAACATTAACTCGGCACTTTAATTTATTATCTATTGATATATTAAATTTATTCCCTCGAAATCTGTATTTGGACAAGCAGTGATATGTATATCTTGCATAAAATCCCAAAATACAAACGTAGTTAAATATGCTCAGCTATTCAGCATCCGTTGTATATCTACCAAATAGATTTTGGTCTTTTTTTATTCTTTACGAGAATGGTGTCCTCTTAACTGTGAGTTTACAACATAGTGTGCCTGAGTTGTATTGATTTCGCTAAAGTGAGTGCGACGTTTTAGCGATTTAAAGAAAAATTAATAAAATGTAATACTACATGCATATTTGTTTCAATAAAAAGACACCAGCCCGCTACAATAAGTCGCAGAATCTGAAAGAAATAATAAAAATTCAGATGAAGATATTAACGGAAATAGAAACATTTGTACAGGTTCCAGCACGGTATATATATCTGTCAAACGCAATGCTGTGACCTAATTGTATACCAGGTGGACATCTTTTAAGACATTTTTTCATCGGTAGATAATTCCGACATCCACACGTAGTAGGAATACTGTAACTCGGCTGCCACAAACTTCACCATTTTAAGACCGTCAAATACCTTCAAAATATTTCCATACATTTAGGACTAAATAATTTCCAATCTGCGTGCTTCAAAGCACCATAAATTTAAAATGATTTTACAAGTTCTAAAACCATACGAAAAGTTTTCTTGGTGCAAAGACCTATTTAATTTTAAAAAATCAAAATGCTTCAACAAAAATAATACAACAAAATGAGTATTTGTTCTATTATCCATTTCACCTTTGCTTACTATGTTGATAGTTCTGGTTCTATGGTACAAAATATCTGTACTTAACTGGTTTCTCCTAGGCTGTTCAGTAGTCCGATAAATCAACCCCCCAAATCTGTATCGATACTAATGGACGATATGTTGGTCTGATGTCACATGTTCATTAAAATGTGCAATTTTGCTGAAGGCAAATGCAACTCAGATCATAACCGCATAAACCTGATTATAAGACGAGTCCAACTGCAAACAGCACAGACCCAGATCTGTCGTCGCATAATGCGCCGGCAGATACAAGTATTACAGTTTGTTAAGAGTAATCAATAGAACAAACGACATAGACCCTGATTTGCAATTGCATTATGGCACATCAGATCATGATCGATTTTATTTACAGTTGGATTCTATTTATATACGAATACATAAGGTACACCTAGCAGTATCAAATTGCCGATTGTTTCTACTGACGATTTTCTTCAAATATGGTTCAATAGCATTGAAGACTTCATGCAAGTATTAATGTTATTTTAGTAAAATACATACCTTTAACATTTTTTAAAAGTTAATCTCTAGTTCTCTCGAAATGTTCTCTGTTCACCTTTCATTCAATTTTCTTCTAGTTTGAAGATTTACTAAAGGCAGTTGTAATTTGTTTCCCACCTGTTATGGTCGTGGTTCGTCGAGTATAGAAATCTTCATTTTGATTGTTTAAGCAGAAATATATGTAACTAAATAGTTAACTATTTTCCATGTGTATTTAACTATTTAACCTTTGGACTTTATCTTAATATTCGCTAAAGGCCAGCCTCAAAGTCAGTATATACTTCAATTGGAACATCACCACTTACCACCCATAGTGGGGAGGTAATAATTTTTAAGGCAAATCTTTGCATACGCTTCACGTTCGAACTTGCACACCACGTATTGCGTACATATAACGACTGTGTCACGTGGAACTTGTGCTTCAGCCTCAGGATGAAATTTATTTTAATTGTTACCATGCCTTTTTAGTTTTACATGTCACTTCCTTGTGAGCGTATTGCATACATGTCAGCTGCACAAATGCATATTTGACATATTTTGTGGCATGCTTTGTTCCAAAACCATTCCCTAATCGCGGAGAATTTATCAGTTGTCGGGTATATTTGATTTGGGGTTTGTATGTTGTGGCTCGCAACCTGTCGATGTTGGCATGGTTCTCAATTTATACGGAAAAATAAAATTCTCCCTTGGCTAGATTCGAACCGTTAGAACAATCATACAACTTTAGTCATATCGCTACGATGTCTGCAGCGTGGCAGTTTATAGCGATGTCTAGCACTGGGGCATCATGCCGCAGACACGTAGCATCATGTCCCACCCATCACATTATCCTGACACCAGGCCGACCAGTCCTAACATTAACCTCATAATGTGAGCGCCAAGCGAGGCAGCTGCGAGTACCATTTCTTTGTAAGTCTCGGCCAGGTTCGAATCCGCGACCCTCCCGCACCCGAGGTGGATGATCTAACAATTTAGACCACCAGAATCGACATACGACTCAACAATATACATTCAACACATGCTGAACAAGAGTGGTCTGTGCATGTAATCCGCCATATTCGTCGTGGAGTTGTGGTAGAGCCCATTTTGATACAGTACTGAGCTTTATGGGAACCGTTGCGTGCAACAGGTAAACAAACATCGTCTGCATCTTCTTTGGTTTTCTTTTAGCATTATACTTTCACATAAAATGCCAATGAGAACAGAAAAGCAGCCAAAGCATAAATTGCCACAAACTGAATGTAATGAACCCTCGTGTACACTACTTCTACTACTACTACTACTACTACTACTACTACTACTACTAATAATAATAATAATAATAATAATAAACATTTTCTAGCAGATCTTTTTCACTTGTTCCATTTATCATCTTAAACACTATTTTAAATGATTGTTCAATAGCTTGACTTAAGTGTATTATTTTAGGCATTTAATGAGGTAAATCATTTACTTTTTTAATCTCGTTATTTATTTTCAACACCTACATCTAGGTACCCTAAATAGCATTAACATTCCATCAGTTGTATGTAACATCCCAATATTACTATATGTTGAGATAAATATATGAAATTAAAAGGTCATGAAAAGTTCACAAAATAATAGATGAATGTGGATCGAACAAGTAATTGTTGCGGGTTAAAAAACCAACGTTGGCTCCAGGTTTTGAAGTATGAGGTTGCTTCATTTTTCAAACCGTTCTTAGTGCAGATCTTCTTTAGATACAAGCACTACAGTATAGTATTAACAAATAATAAAGCTTCCACATTCATAGCCACATGTTATCAAGATGCATCTGACAAGTAATTATTACTATAAAAGTTCACCATTAATGAAAATCTATACTTTAATGCGCTAAATGAACCTTCATTTTATATCCATTGAGGAAATCCATATCTAGCCATAACAGCTGCATGATGGGAACATACAAGAAGCATATTCTGGTGACCTTTTAAAACTGTGAAACATCATCGTGCTAGTGATACTTTTAAATTTGTGTGTCTCTTATCATGAATATACAAAGTCACTATTCCAGTGCTGCTTTATTTTTCACTGGAATTAGTTTACTTTTTTGTCTCTGCAAAAATAAGTTTAGAAAGCAAATAATAAATATTGATGTTGTTGGTATGTGGGTGAAATATAGTGCAGGTCAAAGGTTATAATGATATTTTTTCAAAGCATGTTTTGCAGTTTTATGGTACCACTTAGCATATATTCAGTAATAATCTGCCTTAATGCTAAATTAATATACTATCTAATACTTCTATAAAGAATGCCTTGAAGATGTACGGCCTCGAAAATAGGTACCTACTTGCAGGTGATGATTTGAAATAAAATATGTCCTTTCCAAAAAAGTCATAAATGATAAACATTTTAAATGTCTACATAATGTCTGTTTATGCGCTGATTTGTCTGATGAGCAATAAAAATTTATTTATCACATAGCTGGCACACTTTACATATAGTGTGTGCAGTTTAATAATTTTGATATGTCAACATGTTAACATATCACTTTATGTGATTCCGATTGGTCCAAATTAGCTCACGAAATTCCTGCCCAGTATTTTCTTTACTGATTTGCTGCGACCCTGGGAATTTTCATTACCCCACCTTCTGGAATTTTTTTAATACTAGTAGTGTAATTATTTTGGAGGCCAATGTTCGAATCGATTGTTCGTGGGGCATTCGGTAAAAAGGTTACGCCTGTCAGAATAGAGCCAACTTAACCCCACAGGGACTCATTACAAATAAAATTAAGGGTATCGGTCAATGGATAGAGGACTGGGTGGTAAAGGGGGTACCTGTGATATGGACCCCACCCAATGACAAGCGTGGTTTTTAATTGTTAACTTACAGGATTAAATAAACTTACCTCTGTTTAGAAAAGAATGTGGAAATATGCCGGTCTCCCAAATGACAGAAAGTTATCCAACCACAACATTTTATAATGTTTCTTATTATGTTATGTAGTTCCAACTCTAAATAAAATTTGGCTAAGTCTACTGTTCCCAATCAAGTCATGTAAATAGCCGGTCACAAATACATTATACTAAATCTGGAATTTCTGCATCCAGTATTCATCCCTTCGTCACTGCTTTTGGTTCGGATATACAATTCCAACAACTAGAATGCTTAGTAGTATTATTGACACAATTTATCTGGAAACAATGTAAAATTGCCTTGTCTTACCTAATACGAGCCAACTTTGTGACATCACACAGGAATTTCCATCGGAAATCCAGAGTTGAAAAATGATGTTGTTTATGTCAACAAATGTTCCATTGATTTGGAAAGACCGTTGCTCTTTGAATTATAATTTGTTTAAAAAATACTTTTAAATGTTACTGGTTATAGAATCGCGCATCATTATCAACTTTTTTTCTCTTTAAACTATTTAAATTTATGAAACTCGTTGAATAAAGTCCAACTTTTGCTCGCCATGCTGTAAAAAGCTGGACATTATTCAACTGATATCATAAATTAAATATTAAACCATTACCCGTTTGAGATCCTCTATATTCCGATACAAAGAAAAGACTTGCTGCGAGAAACATCGTCTGACAGTTTGGTTATCTTTTGATGCAGTTGTTTTTGTTTTGGTATTATTGTGTTGTTGATGTTATTGTTCTTTTCTTGTTTTTGTTTGCTTGTTTGTATTTTGTTGTTGTTGTTGTTTTGTTTTTGTTTGTATTTCGGTGGGGATGGGAGTCTTGTAAATTACATCCCAGGTTTAGTACTGCGTATAATAATGTCTTTATAATTATTCATAAATTTTAACACTAAATCACACACACACACACACACACACACACACACACACACACATTGTGAACGGAGTATATTTAACATAGGTCAGATTACTATTTAGAAGATAACTCACATTTAGGTCACTGCTATTGGTTCGGATATACCCTTGTCGTGCTTTTGGTTCGGATATTCACTAGACCTACTTTTGGTTTGGAGATACCTTTGTCCTGTTTTTGGTTCGATAAGCCCTTGGCTTGATTTTGGTTGTGCTATGTCCTTGTCCTTGAAATAATAATGACGTTATCGCAATGCATTGACAATGGAAGAGATATATTAAATCCATGTGGATGAAGTGCTCTTGATGACCAGCTTACATTTGTTTGAATTATGTTTCACTTGTTGCCTTGAAAGCAATAGGCCAAGTTTAGAAGGGATTTAACCCTTTAATTCCAGAACATTCTTCAATGGAGTTGTTTCCCTTAGTACATGTACAGATAAACTATATTAGAAAAGTCCTAGTTGGGGTCCTGACGTAATAATGTTCCAGCTCTTTTTGGAGAATCAGCAATCTTGTCGTCTATAGGCGCCCTTGAGTAGTTCTCTAGAAATGGAGAGTTGACTAAAATGTATATCTTCGCACGGAAGTTGGTGAAAATCTGAGGAGACATTTGAAATTCTTCTTTGCTGTCACCTTACTAGATGTGGTGATTACTTTTCCCTATAATGTCTGTACCATATTAGTATCGTTATTTGCAGCACAGATTACATAATTAACACCTCTGAAATAGGAACAGTTATATTTAAGGTACCCTGTCCCTCAATACATCCACCTTCACCGTTCTCCTTGCAACCTTTAACCTGCACCCTGCACCCTTTCACTTTCTCGGGAAAACTAGAGTTATCATTCGCCATTCATGTGTTGCACGTTTGTTGCCATTCACCTTTTCACGAACTAGAACGTGTATTGAAGATAAAATTGGGTATGTTTACATATTAACAGTGACAGACTTGTCACACACCACAATTGCACAGAGCTCCCTGTAGTGACAGTCCCTGCTTCCATGACCACCTGTTTCCGATCCTTGACTCTCAGTTTTCAAACTGTAACATTGCAAAGGATGACATGAACTGTAACAATATAGTTAGTAAGCGCAAGTCCAACAAGAGGAACTTTGTATATAAACATACCTGAACTTGGAAAATTTTAATCAGCTGTTTTTAATGAACCGGCCCCTCTCTAAGGAGAGCGCTGATAGATTGCCCCTCGTTAGGATCACGGTCATTGTTAATTTTCGATTTCTTCATAATTGGAAACTTCTTCAGGTTAATTAAATGAGCCGCTGTATGTCTATATACAGACGAGCTGTTTAAGATGGCTTGGACATGTCCTACTGTTGCCTCCTGAGGAAATTGCCAGTAAAGCTCAATCGACGCCGCAGGGTAAACGGCGAAAGGGAAGACTGAGAATGTCATTACGGTTCACCACGACGACCGACCTACGAGAGATTGGTCTGTCCTTGCGCGTGGCAGAGGCGGCAGCAAAAAGACCGAGGATTGGGATGGGGTGGTGGAGGCACATTGTGGCCTTGCGTTCTAATCGGAATGAAGTAAATTAGGATGAATACACCTATATTACTCATTGCAATAAATATATAATGCAACACAGTTATGGTCATATCGTCAAGGAGCAGCAGAGAGGGTGAACCCTACAACTTTGTAGAGACCTTATTTTTGAGAATTAAAGGTTCCTACGAAGGTTGAAAAAAAACCATTTTTGTCTTAATAATGAAAACTTCTTTAATTGACCAGATTTTTTTCACAATCTGGTCACTACGCGTATGTCATTTACCCTCTCTGCTGCTATAAATTAAACAGCCATTATAGATATTATCAATAATGAGTATTGGAGAACCACACTCAGCTAAATTAGCTCGAGAGCGACTAGAGGCAATTAAAAAATATCTACCCGTTCGTGATTCTGTTAAGCAACAACTACAATCACGTCAGGAATCTCGATTTGAATTTGAGGAGGATACAAAACAGTTATTTAAACCTATCACTGAGACCACTAAAGGTATTCAACCTGTGTTAGAGAAAACCGCTGAAGCTACAACTGCAACACAGAAGGTTATTGGAGCATTACCAAACCAAATTAAGGAAGCTATAGAGTCTGCCGATAAAACACGTGCTGAAATTCAAGATGTTAAAAATATTGTCGAGGATCTCTCTAAACCAGAATTAAAAACTCGGTATTTTAATAAACAAGGTTATGAAGCAGTTATAACTGATCCTGTTAAAGTCGCTGCGGTGGGATATCAGATTCGGAGTAATCTTCTAAAGCCAGAATTTTATAACACTCCAGAAAACGAGTGGAATGCTAGGGTATTTCGGGAGTACAAGGATATTTCACAAATTAGTAAAAAAATATAAAGAAGAATATAATGATTTTGTTAATGAAGTTGATGAAATGAAAAAAGTGTTGGAACACCAGTTACACTATCAAAAAAGCAGAAATCTCGACGGCGGAGACAACCATCACCACCACAATTTGAATTATCACCAATATCATCACCACATCTCAAATTTCCATCACCAGAGCAACCAATACCACGACTGCAGCCACTACTACAACAACACAAGATACTACAACAACAACAAGAAAGACAACGACAACGAGAACAAAAAGAAGAATTTGCAATATTACCACAATCACCACAGATTAAATTACCACGATCACAACAACTACAACTAGCCCAAACAACAGGTAGGGAGGAAGAAAAAGAATTTCAAGACGATCCTGGCGCAACTGGAAGTGGTTTAGGAAGTGGCCTTATTACTTGTCCCAATAATGTTCTTGCTGATGTTGATCGACTAGAAATCCTCATCGGAGGAAAACGAGCTGGTAATAATTCCCCAGAAATCATTAATGAAGCAGCTGATATTTGTAAACGATTATTTAGTGGCGGCATCATGGATATTAATGTGTATCGATCCCTCATTAATGAAATCGCTGATGATTATTACAGTGATTAGATACAATTAGTGATAAAAACAGTTAATAATAAAATGATCGTGCATGGTACTCAACGTGGACCTACCATGGTCAGGGTAATAAACTCTCGATTACCGGTATACAAAACGACCTACGGAGATGGATTAGGTGATGTTATTC
>JAECUM010090567.1:0-37590 GCA_016617855.1 Megalonaias nervosa | reverse complement strand
CCCCATTAACAGCGGCGTGAAGCAGGGCTGCGTGTTGGCACCAACCCTTTTCAGGATCTTCTTCTCCCTGCTCCTGTCCTACGCCTTCAACACGTCCACTGATGGCGTATATCTGCACACCAGGTCCGACGGGAGGCTGTTCAACCTGGCACGACTGCACTCGAAGACCAAAGTGAGGTCAGTACTCATCAGGGAGATGCTCTTTGCTGACGACGCGGCTCTTGTGACCCACACCGAGGATGCCCTCCAGAGACTGGGAGACCGTTTCGCTGATGCCTGCAAACAGTTCGGGCTCACCATCAGCCTAAAAAAGACAAACGTCAGTGCTCAAGATGTCACCACTGCCCCCTCCATCAAAATCGACGGCGCCACCCTGGAAGTAGTCAACAACTTTATTTACCTGGGGTCAACCATCAGCAACACTCTTTCACTTGATGTGGAGCTGGAGAGAAGGCTTGGAAAGGCAAACACCATCATGGCCTGACTAACAAAGAGGGTGTGGGAAAACAGCGCGCTGACAGTGCACACCAAGACTCAAGTCTACCAAGCCTGCGTTCTGAGCACCCTCCTATATGGAAGTGAGACCTGGAACACCTACATGAGGCAAGAGCGTCGACTCAACTCCTTCCATATACGGTGCCTACAACGCATCCTGAAAATCAGCTGGCAAGACCACGTCCCACACAGCGAGATCCTTCAGCGTGTAAGTATCCCAAGCATGTACTCCCTGCTGAGGAAACGCCGCCTTCGATGGCTGGGACACGTCCGACGCATGGAGGATGGGAGTCTGCCAAAGGACATCCTATATGGTCAGTTGGCCACTGGCATCAGAAGAGTCGGCCGCCCCTCACTCCGCTTCAAGAATGTGTTCAAGAGGGACATGAAGGCATGCGGCATTTCGCCAGACAGCTTGGAAAGGCAGGCCGATGACCGAGGCACCTGGAGACTGACAGTCAGCAAGGGCATAGCAGTCGATGATAGAAAGAGAGTCCAGCAGGCCGCAGAGAAACGTGAGAAAAAGAAGAGTGCAGCAGCAACCCAAGCAACTCAGACTTCCCAGTACGACTGCACCAACTGCAATAGGGACTGTCACTCGCGCATCGGCCTGCACAGCCACAACAGACGATGCCAAAACCCCAGAGACAGACAACACTCCAAGGGCGCTACTCACATGGCCTCCCGAGACTGAGCTGCCAATGATGATGATGATGATGATATACATATATATATATATATATATATATATATATATATATATATATATATATATATATAATGGCAAAAAGATGCATTTGTTTTCAATCACCTTAAAACACATAAAATTTATGATGATGGAGGATCTACCAGTTTAGAAGCCAATCTGATGATCCAATGTTGTCAATCTACTTGTTTGAAACCCTGGTTCTGTAAAACGAATGCAACAAATACTTCTGCAAGTCGCATATCAAAACATGGTTGGCATTTACTTGGGTTCTCACACAAGCTCCTCCAATTAAATGATTCTTTTCACATTTGAACAGTAGAGGACATTTATGATGACTGCGCTCCAACCAAATTTAAAGATAAAATCGTAAAAACAAATTTCACATGACATTTTTAATTGGTATTTATTTCTTACCATGCTGCCACTATTAGTAATGTACTAACATTTACAATGGTCAACATTTTGTCATATACTGTATGAAATATAAAGATAACATTTTCTTAAAAGAAAATCATATAAAATATGATGTTTATAAATGAAAATTTTTTTTACATTGCATGATGTCAATCCCAGATTACTGTATTTAAACTTATGTTTTCTAGGATAAAATGAGTGATAAATATTCAGCTATTATTTACTAATTTCAGTCACAACTTTATTCATGTTCAGCAAGTAAGTACCTATCTTCTTGCATTTGCCAGTAAACATGGGTGGCCAAATGGTAATAAGCACTTGCCTTTACCAATCACTGCCATCTAAGCTCTGTCTGAGTAGATTCAAGTCTCAGGCTCAGCCAATGTGGGTATGTGAGAAAGCTTGCCAGTAGCCTCCCACACTTCAGTGGTTCTTACTGGGGTCCCATCCCCACTGGAGTTCTTCCTCCAGCAGTTACACTGGCTACCAAGCATATCCTATTGTGCACTGAAAAGTGGTGTTAAACCCAAAACAGCCAACTATTTACAACTCCAACTCTCTGTTTCTACTGATTAATTCATAGAAGAGGTGTGGGTTTTGTCAATAGAGGTGTGGGTGTTGTCAATAGTGTCACTCTTTTACTGCCTGAATAGTACCCATTCCATGTTTAATAGTTCTCTGTGTAGACACTAACAGGGCATCATTTTAATACTGGAGATAACTGACCACTGTTCATGAACTAAACTTGCTATGCAGGAACCATTATTTCCTTATTAGACCTACTGGTATATTAACCATGATCTCTGAACTCTAGATCCAAACATTGAGGTCTCTTATTTACCCTAAGTGAAATCCATCTACAAAGTCTGGTCACTGAACTTACTCTTGAACAAAAGCTCTTCTGCAAATCCATTTTTCTTTGAGGTAGAATGACCATAACCTCTGACCTTTTGATCCCAAATTCAGTACACTTCTTCCATAACTTAAGTGCAAGCCCTCCATAAACTTCAGTCAAGATAAGTAGTCTAGAACTAAACTTGTTATGTAAAAAATATTTTCCTTCATTTAGATGCAGTGACTTTCAGCTACTGCCTTTTGACCACAAGATGAATATTAAGCTTCTTTCTTGCTCAGCATCCACAAACTCCATTGCAGGTCCTTGTCAGGCTGGCTCATTCCATCACACTGAGAAAAGTACTTAGTTCCTATTTCCTTGACATAATATAGCTAATAATGTTCAGTTAAGACTGCCAATAAAAACCAACAAAACAAAGAAAATGTCAAAACTTCTCATTACAAAGCTGCAAGTCAAATTAGGTTGAAATTAAGCACATCTTGGTAAAGTAAATTTAGGACTGAAGTTTATGGAGGGCTTGTCAAGGGCAACAATTCTTTTCAATGCTGATATCAAATGATGAAAATCATCAAAGACTCATTAGTATAAAACTGCATGTCACTTTTGGATTAAATCCAACAATTGTAACTGCTAAAGCAATTCTGTGCAAAGTCAAGAGGACAAAATAGAGTCAGAAAGAATAGTCAGATGGTCAGGCAATCAGGAAGTGGAACTCCTGTAAGTACTGTCATGAAATGCTGAAAATCAAACTCATTCAACATCTCATTAGCATAGATCTGTATACCATATGTGATTAAAATCCAACAATCCCTGGTGAAGTTTAAAGCCGCAGAAAGGAAAGTTAAGACAGACATTCAGGGCCAATAACTCACACATGACTTATTAGTAATATAATTCTTTAAATGCATGTTGTTCATTTAGCCATGCATGATTTATACATGTAATAAAATAATTCTACCTGATTATTTCCCCTTAATGGTCTCCTATTATGGATACCTGTGTAAATTCAGTGAGTGCTGCCATATCAACAAGCTGGATTCACTGCCATTCAGGTCAACTTTTTGAATATATGCATTTACAAGTTGATGCTAATTATTGTCCTTTAAATTAACTTTGAAAATGACTAAGGCCACAATTTGTTACAAAGGAACACTGACAGAATGCCAGTACACAAATGTTTAATAATATTATAAAATGGTTGAAAACTTTCCCCATGCAAATTGTTTCCAGTACCCAAGAGCGAGTTCCTGGCAGTATACTTTCCCCATGCAATGTTCGTAGTTCCTTTGATAGAGTTTCTGGCAGTCTGATATGAATTACACTTTACCCATGCAATGTTCCTAGTACCCTAGAGAGAGTTCCTGGCAGCCTGATATGAATTACACTTTACCCATGCAATGTTCCTAGTACCCTAGAGAGAGTTTCTGACAGCCTGATATGAATGTGTAATTCATGTCAGACTGCCAGGAACTCTGTCAAAGGAACTTCCCCCCATGCAATGGTCCTAGTTTCAAAGACATAGTTCCTGGCAGTCTGATATGAATTACACTTTACCCATGCAATGTTCCTAGTACCCTAGAGAGAGTTCCTGGCAGCCTGATATGAATTGCACTTTACCCATCCAATGTTCGTAGTACCCTAAAGAGAGTTCCTGGCAGCCTGATATGAATTACACTTTACCCATCCAATGTTCCTAGTACCCTAGATTGAGCTCCTGGCAGTCTGATATGAATTACACTTTCCCCATGTAATGCTTCTAGTACCCTATATAGAATTCCTGGCAGCCTAGCTGATATGAATCACATTTTCCCAATGCAATGTTCCTAGTACCCTAGATAGGGCTCCTGGCAGCCTGATTTGAATTACACTTTCCCCATGCAATGTTCCTAGTACCCTATATGGAGTTGATGGCAGCCTAATATGAATTACACTTTCCTCATGTAATGCTCCAAGTACCCTATATTGAGTTCTTGGCAGCCAGTTATGCAAACACTTTCCCAGCT
Source organism: Megalonaias nervosa (assembly GCA_016617855.1). Taxonomy (NCBI): domain Eukaryota; kingdom Metazoa; phylum Mollusca; class Bivalvia; order Unionida; family Unionidae; genus Megalonaias; species Megalonaias nervosa. The sequence goes on along the minus strand of JAECUM010090567.1, from coordinate 33,113 downwards.
TTTTTGACATTGCTGACATGTTTTTGCTGTTTCCAGCTTCTCAGTGCTATGAATAAATTGTATGGACATGAGTCTGAGTCATAAAGGACATTTCTGCAGTTTTCAAAATATTTGTAATTTAGTGGACAAGACAATGTCCTTACTAAGACTTTCAAAGACAAAAGTGACCTACAATGCAGCAATAATTTTTTTATTACTCTAGATCAAATGGCTGAGGAGTTACACAACTTCCAAAAATTCTGGTAAATGAAGCTAACTAACTGAACTTGCAATCAGCTAAATTATGATTTTTAATGGTATTTTTCTGCAAAGATCTAAAGTGGCAGCTAAAAATTCATGTTTTTCCCTGACTTTCACAACTTTTGTCAAAAATACATGGATTTTCTCAGCTGAAAACAAGCCTGTTCCTATTCCCAATTTTTCCCATTTGACTGGAAGTGCGGAAACCCAGAATCATCATCAGAGTTTAACCCTTAGTAGATTCTGATAAACATTTACAGCTGAGTTGACTATTGCAATCAAAACTGTATTCCTTGCTTACGGAACGCTGCAGCAACCTATTTGGGATTGAAATGTATCACCTCCTGTTTCTAAGTAGCTATCACCACTACTATGAGTGCATTCTGCCTCTCATGTGTTTTCATACTTACGTTTATAACGTAAAACTAAATGGGAAAGCATTAAACTTTTGAGATCCAAGACTATTATGATATGGCTTGATATTAAAATAACATTTACCATATTTTTGTTGTAATCTAAATATGATAGAGAAACTTCCCTAAAATGTATGGGGTGGGTGGGTGAACTAAATTATAATTATGTAATACTTTACTGTTACTACTGTATTACCTTTTCCAGGATGCCAAATTCCCATTCCAAGCTAAATATTCCCTTCTCCATTTAGTAACTGGAGGCCCAGAATTGAAAAGTATATGATCCAGGTCTGGATCCTTAGGTACAGTCAACATACAGAACACTTTACCTTTATTCCTAATACTTCATGTGAGTACAGACTGGTTCTGTACCAAATATGAATTAGAACAAAGAATCTGAGAGCAAAGATTCAAAAGTAGAAAACCAGTCTGTTTTCTCTGAACTAAGCCATACAGCTGCTATAAATAGAGTATAATGATAGTGTGATGAATGTACATGCAGATCTATTGTACTCTTGTACAAAAGCTATTAGACATAATCTATAGTGCACTACAGATTGGTTCTCTAACAAACATGAATCATAACAATGAATCTGAGGTCAAAGGTTTGACAGCAGAAACCAGCATGCTTCTTGGAAATAGGACAGTTACTATTTATAGAAAATATTAATACTGTTAGAAAAGTGCATGTGCACTCTAATGTTGTTGTGTAGGAACTGTTTTTTCTAAAATATGATATGTGGGATTAATGGAATGTTAATAAAAATGAGAAATTGGTTTTTTTGGGGAGGGATACATAAAAAAAGCGTAATCCATATAAGGACAAGTGTAAAGCATAAGTTAGTGAAAAACAGCATAATGATTATACCAAAAGTGTAATGGTTGGTATGTATGGTACACATGTGCCAAGACTGCTCCCTGAAATTTGCATTTATTGTCATTTTTTAATATTCTTGTGGCCAGTTTGTAGCTTTTTTTGTCACCAAGTGTTTTTCTCTTAGGCCCTGCATTATCTGAGTGCCTTTTGTGTTTTCTCCTAATCCCTGCATTATCTGAGTGCCTTTTGTGTTTTCTCCTAATCCCTGCATTATCTGAGTGCCTTTTGTGTTTTCTCCTAATCCCTGCATTATCTGAGTGCCTTTTGTGTTTTCTCCTAATCCCTGCATTATCTGAGTGCCTTTTGTGTTTTCTCCTAATCCCTGCATTATCTGAGTGCCTTTTGTGTTTTCTCCTAATCCCTGCATTATCTGAGTGCCTTTTGTGTTTTCTCCTAATCCCTGCATTATCTGAGTGCCTTTTGTGTTTTCTGATAATGTTTAATAGCATTTTCGTGCCTTGCTCAGAGACTGTGTGCTCTGTTCAGTTTAGTGAACACTGATGGGACAAAATATATTCTGACTGCATTTTACAGAGCTTTGTACTGCAAGAAGGATGCCTTATTCAGACCAAACTACAGTAAACTGTGGATGCAATGAAGCAAAAGGTTAAAAATATATGAAGTTATATCTGAATTTTATTGTAGCTAAGAAAAACATTCAAGAAAACCCATGTATATTGCTACTCAGCAGAGGGGGCTGAATTACAGAAGGCCAGGTTTAGGAACGTTTTACTATAATATCAACCAAGCAAGACATTTAACTTTTGCCACAGGACACAGAGGTCCTTGTGAAGTACTCATTTCTGAGTAAACAAACAGAATGGACTTGGAAAATATCTCTAATAGAGGTATCATCCAAACATTGTAAACAGACCAACAATTAAACAATATTAATCTGATTTAGCTTTTGCTAAGGTGACCTCAAGGGCAATTCAGTGTCACATTTTATTTACTAAATATAGTAGGCAGAAGATGCATTTTATGTAATCTCCACAAATGAAACAAAAATTGCATGCAGGAAACAGGTTTTATATAATCTCCATACCAGAATCAAAATATTTTTCATGCAGGTGACATGCTTTATATAATATCCACACCAAAAGCAAAAATATTTTCCATGCTGGAGACATTTGTTATACAATATCAACACCAGAAGCAAATATATTTTGTATGCAGGAGACATTTTTATACAATATCCACACCAGAAGCAAAAATATTTTGCATGCAGGAGACATGCTTTATATAATATTCACACCAGACGCAAAAATATTTTGTATACAGTAGACATTTTTGTACAATATCCACACCAGAAGCAAAAATATTTTGTATGCAGGAGACATTTTTTTATACAATATCCACACCAGAAGCAAAAATATTTTGTATGCAGGAGACATTTATGTACAATATCCACACCAGAAGCAAAAATATTTTGCATGCAGGAGACATGCTTTATATAATACCCACACCAGAAGCAAAAATATTTTTGTATGCAAGAGACATGTTTTATATAATCTTAATATCAGAACCAAATCAGTTTGTATGCAGGAGATATGTGATATATAATATCCATACCAGAACTAAGAATATTTTGGCATTTATACGAAATAAATCACTTGAAAAGACTATTATATCACTGTTGGATTGCCTGTAATATGACAAGGTCAGTTTATAGTTACAATGACTATGTGTACTATGCAGATGAAACTCCTGATTACAGTGCTTCCATGAAAAACATGACTATCAACTTACTAGTAAGATTTTGCTGATGCTGAAGGTCAAAGTTTTGCCCACATAAAGCCTGATTCATCTACTTTGAAGTGATAGTGAACACAACTTCATATTTTTACTTTCACTCTAGTAGCAAAGTGTCACAAACTTAAGTCCTCAGCAACAAAACATTAAGGCATGGTCAAATTAAAAGCAAGGATAACTCGAGGTTTTTTGTCGTTACACTTTTATTTTACAAAAAATATTAAACTCAAACAACTTTCTTGTTGTAGTATATATTACATTGCAGTGAACACAATCTGACCTCATGATGCAATGACTCATTCAGATCAGCTGATGCTTTTTTAACATTCATACAGTTTAACTCCGCAATAGGACATTGTCAAACACATGACATATATACTCAATTTTCAAACATCTGAACTAAAAATAATTCAATAACCATGAGTTTTTCCAAAATTCATTTATATTATCTGTATTTATGAAAATAATATCTTTCATATAATAAAAAGCACTAATTTTAATAAAATCTACTTTAAAGAATGATTGGAGATTGTTCAATAAATCAGCCCCCAAATCTGTACTGATACTGAAGGATGGTTTGTACAGGTTTGAGGGCTAATTGGACTAGACTGGAAAGTATTGTAAGATAAATTTTACAGCACTCTGCTGGATTCTGAGAAAGGATGTGGTACCAACTTCAAGCATTTTCACATCATTTATAATGGAATCTACCTGCTGGCTGGATTTCTGCCGCCGATACTCCTGATCTTGGCGTACAAAGGGACATCTGGGATTAATCTCTCTATGCTTCTGCATGATGTCCACATTACCAGACAGATGACTTCGATGAATCTGTGCTTCACAGTATTGGCATTTGAAAATATCATTGTCTAAAAATTAAATATTCTTCATATAGATACATATGCTATCAGATACTACCAGCGTGGCAAAAAGAGCAAGGAACTTCAGTGAGCATTAGCAAGATGGTGTCATTTCTTATTTTAAGAAAATATTACATACTACATATATGTGACAGAAAACAGATGTCACCTTAGGAAAAATCAGAAGGTTGGTAAAATTTGGTTGGGAATTTCGATTTCTAAAGAGGAAGGTTTAAGAATGACAAAGTTTTCATTGTTGCACTTGTCTTTGACCTTCTTATCCCAATGAGGACCCAAAAATTTGGTCACTATATCAGTAGTTTTCATCTGTTTGTATGAAAAGTTTTCTGCAGTTTCAGAGTAAAAACATCATTTTGACTAGCTTGAAAAATTATCTTTATTTTTACCATAAATGGGTGATTATGTTCTGGTATAAAGTTGGCAAAATGGCTGTCTCAGCACATATATATTGATCCATATTTGAAGCAGATCCTGCAAAACATGGATTTCTGTTATGGCATATTTGTTGTCACATTTAATATGGTTATGATGGGGTTTCTGCATTACACATAATGTCATTCTTGCCACCATAGCAGATTTTAGAATCAGCTTTATGGGAAAGGCAGAATTTGCACTCAGGTTCTTTGAACCTGACTCCAACCACTGAGATTCCCATTTCCATCAATCATTGTATTTCATTGGATATTTTAGTTGCTTAGATTATGGTGTGTTAGCACTGAGAGATAATGCATGCTTAGACATCTCAACAGACTTTAAACACCAAAGCTAAAACAACCAAGTTTATGCTACCTGAGTTCTTTAGTAAACCAACCATAATCAATCAACATATTTAATCCTATCTGAAATACTTTTGATCAACATAGTATAGACTCTAACCCTTCTCAACAAATTTAAGCACAGAAGCTGATTCTACCTTGCAGACAGGATCAAAGTAATGTCAGTTGTTTTATGCAGATTGAGATCTTTAGTACTCCAAACATATTCAGTTAATGTCTTGAATACTTTTGGAACTACTTCTGAACACATACAGTATACTCCACATTAACAAATTTCAAACACTGAGGCCAACCACCCCTGCTGACAGAATCAAAGGGATGCTAATTGTTTGATGTGGCTGGAAATCAACAACTAATATATGTTTGGAAAAAAATGGATAAAATAGATTCAATAATAACTGTGTGTATATGGGAGGTTTTGGCAAGTAATGGTAAGGAGAGGAACACTCCTCATCTTGGGAGGAAATCCCTTCTGGCCAGGAGATTCTCATGTATGATACTAAAACAATAGAGAATTTTATTTTATTTAAGTTCTTGTAAACAATGTGATGAAAGACCATCATAGCTGATTAATAATTTTTCATTAGGCTGATTTTTTTGCTTTGTTGCTTTCTACCTGTGTATTATATGCTTCATATATTTACTTTCGCTTTTTATTTATTGGAAAAATAGAGTTTCACAGTGTTAGTAATTTTATGTTGCTTCTGCACTTGTATGTGGCTTTATACAATGTAAATTTTTTAAAAGTATTTGCATAGTTTATCAAGTTTTTTTTTTTTACTCATTATTTCTTCCCCATTTATCTGACTATTCTGCAAATTCTCCTTACTCTATTCACCTTATTCCTTTTCTTTTGTATATCCATTCTCCTATTTATATAAATCATCAAATTATCCTGCTCTTATTCCATCCATTTTATCCAAAATTCATTTGCCTCTTCCTTCATCATTTTTATTATTCTTTTGCATTCTTATCCATTATTTCTTTTTTGTTCACTCAGAATAGAACTTATAACCAACTTTAACTGGAAACTAGCTTACTTGAATGAATGTCAGGTATTCAACCAAACATGACAATTGTTGAAAATGTTATTTTTTTCCATAGTAATTATGTAAAAAAAAATTCAAAAGAATATTTTCCAAATCTGCATATTTGCTACACACTTGCAATATCTTTCTGGTTAATTGCATGATGTTCTGTATCCAGTCTTCTTCAAAGTTGATACAATTTTCACTATAACTGCCATTAGGAGACAATATTTAGAGCACTGTGTATGAAAATACAACAGACCAACAGAGATCACTATATACATATTAGTGCAGTATTATGACATTGTCCCTTAGCAGAGATAAAGTGACATTAAATTTCAGATATTGTACCCACATAATACACAAATGGATTCAATCCCACAATGAAGGAACCTATAAGTAATCCCACAGTGTCCGCACATAATTTAATATAATAACTTACTCAGCATAACATAGTGAGAAACCAGTTTTTTATGCTTGCAATTTCATTTTAGAATAAGGATCCCACTTTATCTTGCCAAGCCCTGACATCAATATCATATTATTATTTAAAATTAAAATAATACATTCTAATCAATTTTTGTTTAATGTTTGCTTTTATTGTTCATTTTTAGTGTGAAATTTTACTGTGATAAAAAATTGGATACAAAGATCTCCCAGATTTAAATGCCAGAGACTATTTTCACCTGCTTTATTGCTGCACCAACTGGAAGCGCAATACTATATGTCTTAAAGCGAGTTAACCAAAGCAAAACAAATGGGTTTAAAATCGTCCTGTTTATATTTAGTTGCAAAACATAGGTCTGAAAAGCATTAAAGCAAATTAGTTTAAGGCAGGTTTATCAAATTGAAAGGTTAGTCTGTACAGGAGAGAAAAAACCTGTCAATCACAAAAATCAGGAATGATGTAAATGACCAAATCTATTCATGGGTCTGTTAAGTAACACTGCCAGACAGAAAACGGCACAGCTCATTTATGGTAATCCTCTTGGTCCTGAAGACATTCACTCTGCACCTATGTGGTCGTGAGATAAATATCAGGTGTTGAAACATGCAAAAGTCTGACTGGTCTCAATTCTTGGTCAAAATTTTCAAACGTAATCAGGCAAGCTACACCCTAATGGGCTTGTCCCCCCATTACTTCAAACACTCTTTGATCCCAAGATCAGATCCACTCTACTGTGTTGGCTTAATCATGTTTCTGCTCAACATTTGATGAAAAATGAATGAAATAATTATGCAATTTTGGATTAGGTACCAAGCAGTGAAATATTAATATTTTTTTATATTTATGTAGATGTTTGAAAACCCCAATATAAATCCATGGAAGAAAATTCCAGCAAAAACAGCTTTGTGCATAGTGACATTTTGAGTACACAATAACTGCTTGTGGAGTAGTTTGTTATAACCCTTTTGTTTCTTTAGCTTAAATAAAACCAATGAGAAAACTATAAACAATTAATTACCCAAGAATACACTCTAAGATATTTCTTGAGACCATCCTTCTCGATCACCAACAAATTATGGCTTTTCATGACAAGCTGTCTCCCAAAAGAGGTCACTCTATTACATATAGTAAAACCTGCCTAAGCAAACATCTCCATTTAATGGACACCTGCCTATAAAGGACACAATTTAGGAAACCAATTTTTCTAGTGAAATATGTTTCTTCAATAATACTTACCTGATCATCATACTTTGGGAGAACTACTACTACCTGACAAATCAAGCCTTCCAAGGCTAAATATTTTTAACAAAAAAGCTAAAAGCTATCAAATATGCTGAATGAATAACACACTTAATACTCGACAAAATTGTCTGTGCTTATCTGTCATTCTTTCCCTCTGTGAGAGGTAAGAAGAGACGTGATCTCCCCCGATGCAACAGCTTGGTCATTCTTAAGTTCCACTTCAGAGCTTGCACTGGGTCCGTGATATTAAGTGTCCAGAGTAGACAGGAATTCTTTATAAAAGTCTTATTCACATGAATGAAAGCAGTGGTCATCTTGAATAATACTGACCCATCTTATCAGAACTGCATGTAGTTCAGGTCCACTGACAGACTGTATTTCGCAGGTCTTATATGGGAAGTGAACTAGTGAAGCTCTTGAGAGCAGTTCAAATGGTATCTTGTTCAGCCAGTTTAATACCCATGATATATTCCACTTGGGCAAGGATCCAATGTCATTGGACAAGTGTAATAAAAAATGGACCTCTATCCTCCCTTCCTGATGATGCAGGGTGCCGGTAATCATGGAATGGTACTCTTTAATTGTGATTGGTGCCAAATGTTTATCAGCAAAGAGCATAGTAGGAAGTTAGCTATTGAGGTATTGATGACTGCAGTACATGGTATAAAGTGTACACCTTTAAAGTGGAGGGCCATCCTGCTGAAGTGATTTCACCACCACTGGTTGTGAAAACTGTTTGTTCCTGAGGCTGTGTTTTAATAAGATCCAGATGTGCAGGTTCACCAACTCTGAGATGGGATGAAATACTTGCCATTTAGCAGATGAAGGAATACCTCAATTTCCTGGAGATTCTGTTCCAAGATTGATGAGGTCATTAATTCATCATTTCCCAACTGTGTGAAGCAAAACAGGATGAGGTGACATTCCGATTCTCTTGATTGCTGTATCACCCTCAGAACCTGATGTCTTGGAGGAATAGGCCATTCCAATCATTAGAAAGAACATCTGTCCAGGCCTTTGGATCAGAGACTGATGAGACAAAGTTTTGGAGTTTGGCTTTCCACTTTGTTGCAAATAGGTCCACCATTGATTGATTCAGTTGGGAACCTACTGAGTGGAAAAACTGAGGTATGAAGAGACCATTTCATTTGTATTAGTTGGTTCTTCCAGGACAATGAATCTGCTAATACATTTTGCTGGCCTAGAATATGATGATTTTGAACACGGATTTGTTCTTGGAAACACCACTTTAGAAAATCCTAAATAAGAATACAAAGGTCTGGAGGCTTGGTTCTGCCTTGCCTGTTGAAATAAGTCACTACAGTGAACTTAATGGATAGAACAAGAACTCTATTCTCTTGTAGATTTTCCAACCACCAATGAAAAGCTTTCAGAATGCTGAGAAGCTACCAGGATTTTATCTAATTGGGGGAGCTTCCCCCTTGTCACAACAAATGAGGGAAAGTAGAAAAAAGGAGAGGTGGAGGAAACAGGCATAGTCCAATATTTACCCTATATACTCATGTATAAGCTTGTTTGCATATAAGCCAACCCACCAAACTGATTAGGTATAAACATTCAAAAGTGCATGACCTGTACATTAGCTGACCCACAAGTCTGACATGACATAACAAGATACACGTGGTATGTGTATAATACCTGTCTTGGGGTTGGCATGTATGATTATTACATTCAAATACTGTAAGTTAATTTTATTTTAGTCAATAAATTTATTTAATTTTCTGTTTTCTTATTGTTTCTGCCTAACTCAGATTTGTGCATAATTTGATTGGATGATGATGAGAATTCAGCATTTGTGAGTTGCTATAACAGTACCTCTCACTTTTGACTCTAGTTAATTATTATGTATTACATTAGAATTTTGTATCAATGCATCAGTAATTACTTTTTTATTTTGCTTTGAAATTGTAAATACCTAACTCATTAAAATTTTATCCCAGCATGACAAAAATGAACAACAACAATAATGTTTGGTTCAATGCTCGCATTTAGGCTGGTGAACATATTTACATAATGGTGCCACCACATGTACACTGAAGGCTGGAACTTGCGCTAAATGAAGTACAACTTGCTAACTGAAGTACATCCATTAGATTTGAATCATATGCACCATTGCACTAAACTTAAATAATATCTCCAAAATACAATAATGAAGTTTCAAAAATAATGCTTTGAAAATTATTGTAATACCATAAAATCTGAGTTGTAGTTTGCTTTGATGTAAGCGACCTTACACCCTGTTTTGTCCAGCTACGGTAATCTTTCTAATATTATAGAGTAACAGGCAATTACAAACCAAAGTTCTGGTATAGCTCCCTTTCAAAATTCCCTCTTAACCCAAGCCAGGTTTATGGGTTTTAACAATTAACTGATCTGGATTTGTTGTCAAAAAACAAAAGACAAATCCACCAATTATAAACAAAGGAGAAGCCAAAACAACCAGCTTTCCAGTGTGGAAAATTATGATTTTGTTCAGCAAAAACACAAAACTAAAATAGATCGATCTATATTATGAATTTTATACTGGAAGATCAGCCAATATTTAGTGAAAACAAGGCTTAAAAATGCCACCAAAAATCCAATTTTAGGTCCCAATCTCCCTATATTTTCATTCAATCTCCCTAATTGGTTTTTGAAAAGTTTACAGGTATATGAGGTGACGCTATCAGGTTCCATGCAGGTATATACCATGGGTGCCTTAGCAGGCCAGAACAGTAAAGGGATAACACTGAAAAGTCAGAAACTTTGTCACTGCAGAAAGAAAAGTTGGAAATTTATATATGGAGTATACTTCCCTTAGAAGAGAACACTCCAACTTGCTCCAAGGTAGAAAACTTTCTAAACACTTGTACTTGGATTGCGAGGTCTCGGTCTGTAGAAAGCATGCTACTTGGCACAAGAGGAAGTTACCATAAAATGAAGTCATTGAAGAATTCACAGGATTTGGCACCAATCCCTACAACAAGGGGAAATCATTCTAATTGCCTCCTAGGTGGGCAGATAACTTTTAGCATTTTAGCCAAAAAGTTTGAACCTGGGAGAGCTGGATTGTGACTTAGTAATAGTTCTCCTAATGTGTTATGATTGTGTACTGTATTGGAAGAAGAAACTCATTTTTTAAATTTACATATATATTTCACACCAACATAGAGGACATCTGTTCACAAATGACAAACATTTCTGGTCTATGGAACATTGTTTTAGTCAGGTTTCACTGTAAATTTATCGTTGCACAAAGAACCTTTTTATAAATGACAGGTTACCTTGTCAGCCAAGTCGACCAGCCTTGATATACAATTTAAGTAAAAACATGTCACCATCATGTTAACCCTAAAATACCTAATACTAAATATCTAATAATTAACTTGTATCTGACTAATGTATGCAATGATTGCTTACACAAATTACCTTTATATATGAATCCCGCATGGGCTATTGACTGTGGTGATCGTTCCATACTTGGAGGCATATTAGACACATTGTAATTAAACCTTGAAAATTGCTCAGCAAGTTGACCAGGTAAAATGTAATCTTGTGTTTGCTCTCCGTGTATTTCTTCATTTGGTGTACCTGGGTTAAGAGAGCTGTGTGAATCCTGGTCAGTATCCTGTAGATGAGACAGTTGCCATGATTATAACCTCAACAGGTTCTGTATAAACAATCTCAACACCTGCATGCTATGCAGGATCTGACAAATCTTGTGCCTGGAGTCCTGGGGAATGATGTGACTGGGCTACCATATATTGAATTAGGTATCCCAGTGGAGTAAAGCACAATATGGTTTGTTTTATTTTTGTTTTAAACATAACTATAAAAATATTTCACAAAGAATCATTAATGACTCAGCAAGGAAAACAAGTCTTAAAACTAAAATATTCCTACAAAAGTACCTTTTCTGGGCTACTGACTTGAAGATGACCTATCTATAAGGTTCTTTTCCTGGCTTTTAGTTGGTACCTAAAACATCATTTGAACTGAACTTTTGGCGGATGCTAATATTGTCCATTAATATGATTATTAATAACTTAGTATCTCTAATGTAAAACCTTTACACAATGTCAACAAAATTAAGAATGGTAACACCAAATTTCTGCTGCAACGGGCCAGAAAATGTGACTAAAAATGATCACAAAATGTCTGAAGAAAATATCAATATTCACTGGAGGGAACTTAAATTTTTGTTTTTGCAGAATTGCACAATTTTCTTTTTTTCCTTTTCGAGATAACAGTCCAGCAAGATAAATTGTCACATAAACCATGAGTGGGAATTAGAATCATTGCATAACTGATATATAAATAAAACAATAATACAATTTACCAGGTGGTATGATTGACTGATCACCAAAACTACATGGGATAAAGAAGAAAGAGTTCTAGATAAGTAAGTGGAGGAGCATAGTACATTTTGGTCCAAATTATTTTAAGTAATAGAAGATGTCTCATTAATGGGTGCAATATTTGGACAATCACTGGTTAATCTTGTGGTTGCTTTTAGTATGGTTGGTGTTTTGGGGGGGGGGGGGGGTTTAAAAGAAGAAAAATTGACATTTTGTGGTAAAATCTGACAGCATATCATCATTCCAACACTTGTTGGACTTACTGAATGAGAGAGAAATCATTTTGTTATAGGGTCTAGACAAACAGGAGTTCACGTGTATGAAGATATATGATAGCAGGTTTGCGATGATGTGTTGGATATTGTTAGTAGGTCTGCGATGATGTGCTGGTTATTGTTAATAGGTTTGCGATAATGTGTTGGATATTGTTTTCACAAGATGCACGAATTGGTGTCAGGATATACTGACATGGAAGTCAAATGTAAGTCATTTAGCACTACAAGACATGTCTATCAATGTGAAATTTTATTTTCATTGAGTCAGTCTGTGAAATTGTATTTTCACTGAGAACCAATAAATAACTAAATGTGTATATCAAGTGTTCTGTATAATGGGGGAATTTTTGTATAGGTATGCTCACAAGTCTTTGTTTCAGGAATGTCAATGAATGAAGGAATATCTACAGGCATTGTCCTGGAGTACCATCACCCCATATGTTGTTCTATCTTGAGTATTGGTAGTTATTGAGAAGGTATATTGTAATTCTCGGTTATTCATCCACTTCACCATTATTGCTGATAGAGGTCATCATTCCTATCTCTAAACCTACTTCCAGCATTGGAAGGGTGGGACATCATTCAAAACCTCTTATACTATATATCAACAAACAACATCCAATTATAAACTTCACTGGTGAAAACAAAATTCATAACTACATGATGTACATCTAAAACTAATTTCCCATGACTGATGTATCTGTTTAACATGGTATTAATGGGCTTGTACCAAATTATACATGTATACATACACACTGTAATATGAAATGACATACCATAACCTCTACAAAAAAAAACAATATTAGTACTATACTTCTCCTTGGGTAAGCCCAGGGACCTTCTATGGAATATTTTGAGAAGGTGGGCATAGCCTTATCATTAGCATTTCCATCCTATTATTAAAATGGTGCCAAATTTTTTAAGTCCAGGATGGGCTTTTCTCACCTTCCAACACTGAGTGCAATCATGGTTTCCAGACAAGAACAGTGATTGGGAATATATGTTACAGCATGACTTTTCTGTCATTTCTCAAATGACCTTCAACTGTGATTATCATGCACATAAACCAAGCATAAACTCCTAAGTTTCATTATCAGACATTTTACACTAATCAACATAGATACATGTACAGATTCTAATTGTTTTTAAATCCCATCTTTTCTTTATTATTAATGAGAGGAAAATTGATTCTGGGTCAAAACTGAATCATTATTTTTTTACTGTCTCATTTAATCTGCAGGATAAGGGTGGACATTAGTTTTTGATCTACTCACTTTTATATCACTGCCCAGGCTATCTTTAGTACAAAATTAGGACACTGTTTATAACCATTACCTTACCAGTCTTGACCACTTTTCTTTGAATGGTGATATTTGTTTGAATGTGATTCAAGATGACACATACTAAATTCTTCAGTGTAAAACTACCTTATTACTCTTATCTTCAGGTGAGGACATTTTCAATGGGGTTTTTTAAGCTACATCAGTATCCACAACATGTCATTTTGACTTCAACATCAATTTTCACTCTGACTCTCAGGTGGAATTTTCCTATTCTAGCCTAGTGCTTATGAATGATTCTAATAATCTTCAAGCATGGGCTTATAACTGAAGAAATACAGTAAAGTAAAACCTGTCTTGAAAAACCACTGCTATGAGAGACCACCTGTCTTGAGAGATCAGATTCTAAATGCATGGATCTGTCGATTACCAGTATATAGCCTAATATGACATGTCATGAAAGACCACCTGTCTTGACAGACCACAAATTTTTGGAAGAAGGGGTGGTCTTTAAAGAAAGGTTATATTGTAGAAGTATGTGATGTCTGACTGAATTAAATATCAATACATTGTCATACCAACCTCTTCTGACAGTTTCAGGTTTTGCATCCTCTGCTCTGGCAAATCAGACAAATTTGACTCCTGTCTACATCCAAGGAGGGATTCTGGTGAATACCCAATGAAAGGCTTTCCCAAATCATTCTTTCCCATGTCTAGGTGAAGGAGAAACAAAGAATCTCTTTTACATTATACAAGGAAATACCCACATCCCATGGGAACCGCTTCATGGGTAATGGCAGGAAAAAGTAAGTAACATTTAAATTGATCAATAAATATGTGCAAGCCTACAGACTGTGACAATTAATGAAACCACTCTCCACTTACATATGACCTCTCCTTCAAAGTTTGGTAATTCAGTTAACTGCCTATTGTCGAATCAGATATTTTTTACAATTTTTCTAAAACCTAATTGAAATAATCAGTAACAATTATATGAACAGCCCAAGAGATTGGTTTCATGGCATGTACTTGAAAGGATGATGAAGGGTCCATAGCAGACAAATGAGAATGAGAAGAGTATGAAAATCAACAAAATGACTGGAAATAGTTAGTATGCCAAAATGCATATACATGAGCAATTCCATTCATATAAATGACACTTTGAATATAGCAAAGTACTTTGTCACTAAATTCAATCAACCGATGAGGTTCTCAAAAGAATGGACAGAGAATATATTTTATTTAGACCATAAGATGCTGATCATTTCATTAGATATATATTAAAACTTATATGGGACAAAATGTTGGTTTTAATGCTAAAGTCAGCTAGTAAATCTATAGATGTGTAGAATTTCAAGATGTTTTTTCCATGGAATGCAAAACTGAGTCAAATATCTTGGATGAGGTCTCAAGACATCTGATTGCAACAATTATACCCTGCAATATATCCAACATAAATTCATCCCAATGAAACTGGTTATTTAAATCAACAAGAAGGCCAAGGCCTGCATGTCAAGCCCATGTTCAAAGCATTCCTGTAAAACATGTGAGCATGTCATAGAATGAACTGTCATACATACCTACCTACCTACCTAACTACATACATACATACACACCATATCTGCCGGCCTAGATGCATACATACATACATACCCCTACCTACCTACCTACATACATATAAACATACATATTGTATTTGCCAGCCTATAAGTTGATGCGGAGTATAAGCCAAATCAGCAAATTTGGCAAATTTTCCATCCTTCATCCATATATAAGTTGATGCTGAGTATAAGACATCAGGCCAGATCAATACCTTGGATTGCGTTTTTCGTTTCGTTCCACACAGCATCACAAATTTTATCCTCTCTGTAACTCAGTAATCTTTCCAGTCAGAATCATTAAATGTAACTAAAAGTACCTAATTTGTTTCACATGGAGTATTTTAAATGTATTATGTGCTTTTAGCTACATATAATGACCCTGACCTGAAAATTTATTGAGTTACAAATAGGATAAAACTAGTGATCCTGAGTGGAATTAAATCATTAATAACTTCTGGTTTCATAAATATTAAAAGTACCACTGTATTCTATTTCAGATTACCGGCCCATAGGAAAATTGCATCATTAATATTAAAATGCTTTTTTCAGGGTTTTTTTGGCAGGGGAGATACGGAGAGGACACATGTATTCCATTATATTTTTCTTCTTGCACCTCGTAATCAAACTAAAATATGGTCCGATATATGAGAGAGAGAGAGAGTTCAGCTCTTCATGGGTTTTTTTTGTTGTTTTGTTTTTTTTAAACCTTAATATTGGTGGCCTTGCTAATCTGATCTGGTCTGCTGAATCTTGACCTCAAACAGGTGTTATCTTGGAATGACTGAATACAGCCGTAGCATATTTAATTAGCACGTAAATACCACTACAAAGCCATGTGATTCTTTAAATAATGGAAGTGGCAACAAAAACTAGAAGGAATTGTTTACCTGGTGGTACTGATTCATACAGGAATATGGTACTGCACTTGTACATGAGTAAGATCAGTCATCAGGTAAGTGAACAATACAGATTTACAATCATGAATACACCTCTGTCTGTCTCTCTGTCTGTCTCTCTCTCAATGGGAAATATGTTTTATTTGATCACTAGGGGCAAGAAAAAAATTGTGATGGAATATGTCTTTGTCATGGTTATTCATCTTCTAACTTGTAAATTCTAATGCACATATATGCAATCAAATTTAAACAACATATATTACAAACAATGTACATTACTGGTGCATGATGCTTTAGTGCAATTACATCTATCTCAATTTTTAATACTGATGATCATGTAATTGTTTAAAATACTCAATGTTACATCCTATATTTTTTCATACACAATCTCTTCCCCAAAATGAAATATTTGTTACACATTATTTTTCGTACTCTTGAAGAATTAGTTTCCATAAGAAAAATATGATAAAGCAATTCAGATGACATAATCCATATATAAGTCAATTCAGAGTATAAGACAAAGCTAAGATTTTCTGGTCAAAAAGTATTGTCTTATAGGCTGGCAAATACGGTACATATATACATACATGTGCTGAGTCTAATTTATGTGTATAATCTATAGAATTACAAGACAGATTGGAGAAGTGACAAGTGAGTAAATAACAGAATTTTATGTTAAATTTTCTGCTACTGGATGACTTATCCAACTTATTTAAGAAACTTAATTTCCTGCTATTGGACAAATTATGTGCAGCAACTTTAACAAAAATTTTTTTTCTGCTCCTGAAAAAAATGTCCAACTTATGTAAAATGCTGGACATTTTTTCTCTCAGGTCACATTTTTGCAGTACATTTCAGCTCACCCAATAATTTTGCACAAGTTTAGAATGCCCTGGTCAAAATATGTACCTAGGGATAAAAGAAACAAAGAAAAACATATACAGTCCTGACCACTTACATAGACATCACTTATCTTGACAAGCCACCTATATCGACGAAAATGTGAAGTCCAGAGCCCATAGTCTATTGTTACTACCAAATCTGTCATGCTTATATCAACACAAGATAAAAAAAAAATATAAATATAGACAGAAGCCCGAGGTCCCAAATTGAAAAAATCCTTTGTTTTCACGTTGTTTATGCCAACAAGCTGCAAGTTTGGAACCATACTTTATTCTACAACTATTTAATGTTGGTACAGCAATAACAAATGGGCATTTGTTTGGTTCTCCAACACTGGCCTTTCATGGTGATTTCAATATCACAAGAACCTTCATAAAAGAAAGCTGACTAAAATCTTCAATAAGAACAAAGCAACTTTCATCAAAGGAAGTCAGCACCAAATTTAAATAAAGCAATGGAATCTCATAGATTGTTACATTTTCCAAAGTGACTGGAACATGTTCATTGTGCCATGAAAGTTTCCTTTTGCAGGAAAAGAGTTTATGCTTACAATCGCTACCAATGTTAAAACACAAATTAAATTCCCAATCTTTTTAAACTGTAGATATCTGGCCTTCAACTTAACTGAAGGTGGGACATTGCGCGAAGATGTTTGTTAACATTTTTTTATTTGTTCACATGTTTTCATTTCCAACAGCCTCATCCCATTTGTAGCCTCAGCAACATTGGAGCTGTTTCAGGCTGACCAAACTCTAGGTCAATTTAAGTACATGTATATACAGCATGTAAACAACAACTATACAACTACATACTACTGGTGACAATTAATACCACAGGGAATTGCTTAGTGACACGCGTTTCTTGACAATGGGATATAGATCAAAAGAGGACCACTACTTTTCGATATACATATTATTTGTTTTCTAACAGGATGTGACTGATACATGAATTTTTGAACATGTGGTCTATACTCGAATTCATGGTTTTTTCATACACATGTACAGTACTTAATGCATTATGGATTGTACTAAACAAATGTTAAGTTGTCAATATACAGGTGTATTTCAGACTAGTTTTGTCTTCATTTAATCAAAATTTCCATTGTTTAAAATCCTCTTCACTGATCACAAGTCACCTTTTAGAAATTTTACTTGAATGAGAAATCTGATTTTTTTTTCCAGGCCATCCCCCCCCCCCCTTATCTCAACAATATTACCTTGGTCCCAAGGATGTCAAGATAAACAGGTTGTACTGTACAATGCATATAAAATGGGACTGTGTTAACAGTTTTTATTATCCTCATTAATGTAAATAAAGGTCTTGCTTAAAGGTGCTATATTTTAAACTAAATAATTATAATACTAAATACTCCAAAAAATAATGCCATCTTTTCATATACAAGCCTTTCTGTGTGTCCATGAATCTGTCTTCTTCTGGTGTGGGGCTACTTATAATCTGTTCCACAAATTCATCATATTCATTGGTGTTTTCAATAATTCTTCTCAGCTCATCTACATCTAAGTCTTTTCCAAGTCGATGAAGACAATCACTGACAACTTTTCTGCATGCCAACCTATCTTCAACATCCAAACCTAAGCATTTAGAAAAGAATTTATGCTAAGATAAGTATTGGAGAAATAACCAAACTTGGACATAGGGCAGGTTATAAATTACGCAGATGTGATGCAATGTGTAATCACCACATCCCTAAAAATAAACCACACTGGCAGTGTCTTATATCCTTCAGACAAACTGTGCAACCTGTCAGCTAAGTTTCAATGTTATTACACAGAGGTAACTGAAGATATTTCTGGGTTGAAATTCCCTTACAAATTAATAGAAAGTCACTGTTACACAAATGAAAGGGTGGTTACAATGTCATCTCCTTAAAAGCAGGAATCTAAGGAAATTTATCTTCTTTATTTCATTAGTGTAGACGACTGTCCTATAATACATACAGATAAAGGTCACTCTATTGGAGCACAATGCACTTTCCATTGTAAAAACTGTCAGACATTAAATATAGGTTTTTGTCTAGCTAATAAATGGTATAAACTGTGGACTTTGAGATGAAAACATTAGAATGTTTCTAATTATGCAGTGGCACACAAACATTTATCTTCATACCTATTTCATATGTCCATTATGAACTAATAGTAAATCAGTTTTGGAACAGAGGTTACAAACTCCCTGAAGCAGTGTCACATTTATATCTACCTGCATCAATATTAAGTTTATGGCTTGAACATCTAAATACAGAATAGTCCAGAGTAATGTAAAAAGGTAATCCTCTTCATATATATTTCTCAACATCCCACAATGACTTGTATTCTTTATAAAACATAGATTTGTTGACTGATTTACCTTTTCATGCCAGGTTTGACATATACAATCCTTTTAATATTTTGAAAAAGTGAATACATGAAAAGTTTTGAATCGTGCATAATCTTTCACCTGGTAAGAATTCAAATAATCCTCAGGAATTCCAAAATGACCATATAAATTTAATAATAACTATGACTATGTGTCTTTGGAGTTTTCTGATGATTGTTTGATTCTAAATAATTATTATTGTGACTGCCATTAATAATCTAATTCATTTAGCACTAGATATCTAACAAACTTAAGTTATCTAACAACATAAGTGATCTTTTAAACTTGAACTGATTGCTCCTGTAATTAATAAACTATTGTAGTAACTTTGTGAAACATCCTGTCTATATGGAGATATTGCAGTAACTTCCATTTGTCTGTCCATACATTTTTTCATGTCTGTCCATTACCACACCTCCTAAACTGCTCAGAAGAAATTCATTAAACACTGAGTCCTGGAAAATTTTTTATTCAAATCTAAGAAGAATTCAAAATTAAAAGATATTAAGAGTTTAAAAGTTTCGATGTACACAATTTCTCATACATTTCTTGAAAGGTTAGAAACTTGTAATAGATACAGTGGTAGTAGTATTTCTCCTAAGATAACCACAGGGGGAACTGCTTTCTGCTTTTCAATAAGTGGGAGTTAAAATAGTTTATAATCAGGAAAGGCTGTCTTCTATGAAAAAATTTTCCCCAAAATGTTGGAAGTTGTGGATAGGCCATAACTAAGCACATAAACAGTATACAACTGGGTATTGGATATAGTGTGAAATAAATTTATACCTTTAGAAGAATCAATGATTTTCTCAATGATGACAAATTCTCTCAGGAATCCTGGCATCTCCAGTGTTTCTGATTTGTCTGTATTCCCAACATTCTTGACAAAACTTCGGAGCAGCAATGGTGTCACTGTCTGAGTTTTGAAGAATGCTTTGCCATCTGGAAAAGATAATGTAAAGTATGATTTCTTTTGTTGGAGTTTATAAATGAGAGAGAAATTATTTCATTATTCCTGAGGTTAACAATAGTTTGCTTTAATTGAAAGGTACACTGATTCTCCCAGGCAACTTGCAATGGTGCTCTGTTTAACATAAGGAACATCAAAATGGGTGGTGTAAAGGTATCCTTTAAGTGATCAATCATTTAATAATAGTTATTATACTTGAAAGTTACATTCCTGATCATGTTTTTATTTGACAAAATACATATACATGTTTTTCTGTCAACTGCTCTAATTTCAGGGCCAAACACAGACCCCAATCCCTATTAAAAAATTAGATGTACTTTGCAAGTAGAACCTGAAAATTCCCGATGCAGGCAAGTAAAAAGAGAATATTACATCAAACTATTGTGTAAGCAAAATCTAAGCATCAGAGATGCAGCTTCATTTTCTTTAATCTGTAAAATTTTTGTTGCATCCATCAAACAGTCCATAAAAAAAAATTCCAATCTACTGCTGACAAAATGACCTACTGCCAATGTTCTGCTCAGTGATATTGGTATCGTACCTAACAATCATGGCCACTCAGACAAACAAGCTATCTGATATGGAGGCACTTATGACCACTGCATAATACAAGAAAATGGGGGATGCTCATACATGTAAACCTTCAGCATGGAATGATTTTTCTCCCAAGATCAGGGGTGTCTCCGATCTCTCCTGTCACTCACTGAAATCTACCATCTATCCAAAATGATTATTCCAAATTTAAATTTTTTCCATTTTTTCACATTTGGTTCCAGTATATTTCCAGTAATACAGCATGTGATCACGTGATTGTGAACTGGCTTAAGCAGGGCAAGACAATGTAGTTGCTAATTTCACCCTTTGAAGCTTGTCGAGGTGGATTATACTACGTTTGAACAGAAGTAATTCAGAAAGGCTTAAAGAAGTTAATTGTTCATGGATGGGTTATTAAATGTAGTTGCTAATTTCACCATCTGAAGCTTGTTGAGGTGGATTATACTATGTGTGAACAGAAGAAATTCAGAAAGGTTTAAAGAAGTTAAATGATTATGGATGGGTTACTAAAGCACTCAACAGCATAAAACAATGAACATTGCAACAATAAACAATGAACATTACTTTGATTCTCTCTGCAAGGTATGTTCTGCTTCAGAACTTAAAGTTTTCAAGATGGATTAGAGTCTATACTATGCATGATCACAAATAATTTGGACAGGATTATCTCCCATTGCCCACAAACAAAAATCCAGGCACCAAAATATTACATGAAATTCAATGATGGAAGGAAACTGGAATTTCAGTGGTTGCAAACAAATTCAAAGGGGTATAAATATGTTTTCTGCTATTCCTGAAAAGCTGACTTTAATTTGTTTTGGTAGCAAGAATGCATCATGCAGAACCCCATCTCTAAAATATTAACTGTGACAACAAATATGCCATCACTGAAATCAGTGTTTGAAGAATCTGCATCAAATGTGGACAAAGTTACACATAATCTGTTTTTTCCTGATAGCAGATCATTTTTCTTATCTAGTCAAAATAATGTCCCCAATATATGAAACTGCACAAAATTTTCCATAAAAAATGGACAAAAACAACCCATATATTTTATCATTCATAAGAAATCATAATCTTAATTGTATAATAATGATATTAATATGAATAAGAGTAGGAAAAATTTATTATATAAACTCCCTGTCATGAGCAACTACCTGCACAATAAGACCATGATCTTTAAGCAAAATATGTGTTAGACACTACTTGTTGCATTGCAAAAACTGACATAAATACCACTGACCTTAATTGAATCCTTTGTAAACATGAATATTAACCTGACTGAAGTACATGTCCCTAGCCGAGATGAATGGGGTCTTTGTCTTCATTTATAATATTAGCGATTGATATTCATATTCCAGATCTGATTGTCATTATTAAAGAGTGGTGACAGTGATGATAATGATGACAACAAAGGTGTCGGCAAATTAGGCTTTAAGTCACAAAGGGTGTGATGGTATACAAAATTGTGCTTCATATGGAAAATTTTACTGACATTAAAACAATATTGGACCCAGACAGTACCAATCTTGGGCAGTTCTGCCAGGCAGTCCGCAATATGACTCTACCTACAGACGGGAAATAATTTAAATTTCTTTATGAAATCAGGACTGTTGCACTAACATTACCACATTCCAATGCAGACATTAAAAGGACATTATCCATTTTGAGGAAATTTCAGGATGACTCTAGAGGAAACCTTGATCCAGTAACAATATATCAATCATATCCTAAGTGTTAAGATCAACAATGATGAGGACTGCCATAATATAATCCAGCAATGACCTAAGAAATGTTAAAAATACTTATGGTACATATAAGAGCATGACCGGCAACATGTTCCTGTTAAAGAACTGTTTTTTTGATGATATGATGCAAATACTTTAATATAAATAAAATGTAGATTTGTTCAGTAGTTGTGTGTGTGTGTATATATATATATATATATATATATATATATATATATATATAGTACTAGTGTTGTTCTAGACATTTATAGAGGAATATTTAAGGGGAAAATGATATATGTTTTAGTTGGGGTTTTTCCAAATACTCAAAAATAACTTTCCCCCAATACCAGAAAACAAAACAAAACAAACACTGGCTAAGAAATATGAAATTCAAAATACATCTCATGTCCAACTTTCTCCTTCAAATGAACTTGGCTTGGATGAGTACTGAAAAGCAGTCAGCAACTTTGAAAACCCAGCCAAAGAAATTGAAGTTTGACATTTTTTGCAGGCTGAGCATTGTTGTTTTGTCATTGCCATATTCTTATGCTGACAATTTTTTTTAAAGAGGAAATCTGGACCAGAAAGCCACTGACAGCCTGTTAAGGGTGAAACTTAATAATAACAATTAATGCCATCAGTGGTCACCCATTAGTGATCTTGTGAATGAAACTAATTTGTTTGTTGGTTTTATGTTAAAAAATATCTTTGCAGGAAACTGCGAGATACACACCTTCATTAAACTGTCATACATTGCCTCATATTAATTAATCACAATGGCTCAAGAAGTATAATATCTTTCCTGTCTCAGCCTCAGAAATGACCTGCCAGTGATAATCAAACCCTCAGATTCCAAAAAACAGAAAATTAGCAACAATGGTGAGAAGGCAAATAAATCTCCTAAAGTTGTAAGAAATCGTAAGTATCAGTTGCAAAATACAGTACAAGTGTTTCCCTTTAACATAAGACAAAAGATCATGAGAATCAGTTTGCTCCATGAATAACAAACAATCCCAGCTATGAGATCATGACTCAAAAACAAATTACTCTTGAGATTTCAGTTTTGACTCTTGAGGTTTTCATTCTGACTCTTGAGATTTTGGTGTCAAGGGTCAACTGACTCTTCAATTTTGAAGTCTATTATGAACCCTGTCAATCACTGGAAATTTTTCCCCCAAAAACAACACCAAACAAAAAAAATTTGTTTTGAAGGAACAATTAAGTTAATGAGCAGGCAGAGATTTCAGTCTTTTTATTAGGAGACAGTTCCATGAGCCTTCTGACCCACTTAAGACATAGGAAATTCACTGATACCTTTAGCAGGTAAATGCTGCATTAGCTTGTCCACTGTGAAGCTGGAGCTGTCTGTCTTACCCATCTCCTGTAATCTTTCCTTCATTCCAGAGGACTGTTTCTCAATATAATCCCCATAAGTTTGAACTGCAAAGAAGAAAGACACTATGTATAATTCAAGATACATGTAAATATGTAGTAAAAAATATCAAATAACACTGACAAAAAAAATAGTAAAGTTTTGCTGTGGTTATTTTGCAGTAAAAAAAAATATGTAACCATAAAAAATTTTTTTTAAACCTTTTATTGTTTCTTGATCTATCTAACTATAAATGGTACATGTAATGGTTTGTTTTCCTGTCACTATCTAGCAAGCTAGCTTTATATACATATCAAGACAGTGAGTTCATGTTTCAGAAAATGAGACACATTTACCAAGTATATCATGAAACATGAGTGTCATGAGCAGCATGCTATATACCACATGTTTAATAATCCTCTATGCAGATAAACTTTTATCAAGCAAAGAATCATTTTTTCTTTCAGTGAACTTGACCTCTGACCTTTTGATTTCCAAAATTGATTGACTTCTTCCTTACCCTAAGTGCAAACCATCTACAAAGTTTGCTTGCAGTATATCACACAGATTTGATTTTATTGTGTGGAAACCATTTTAATTCTGTCACTGAGACCTTGACCTTATAACTTTTGACCTCAAAATCAATAGATTTCTTCCTTATTCCAAGTGCAAGCCATCTACAAAGTTTTTGTAACCAAGGGTTGATGTGGCTTGACTTTTTGACCCTAAAATGATGGGATTCTTCCTTATTCAAAGTGCAAGTCATCATCAAAATGTGGTAACTGTAGATAGTGGTGAAACTGTTTTGTTTATTGTATGGAAAATTAAATAATTACTGCACAATTACATAGAGAGAAATAATGTAGGATAAATAAGGTTCAACATAGCACTGGCAAGCAAAGATATGAGTACTTGCAAGCATCAAGTGCATTTCTGTATCTTATATTGACACTAATAGTTGGCAAAAAATAAAGCTCATGTCTGGAAAAAACAATATGTTTTTAAATACTTTAATGTGTTCAAGCAGCCACCTTGAAAGGTTTACCATAGTGATTTTTCAATTATGGATATGAAAAGAAACATAAATTTACAACAATGAATATTCTGCAAATAGATTCCTTGATACATCACAAGGGTCTAAAAATGTACACAAGAATAATAAAGTGGTACTGAGTAAAAAGTTTGAAGAACTGAAAAAATAAACTTACTTCAAAATGTACTCCTGAAATGTACCATATACACTGATTATGAGGCCCCACAAAAAATGTGTTTCCAGTCGGATGACAATTCCTGTTGCTCACTGCCGACCCTAGCACTCTTTTACCCACATGGTAAAATTATTTTTTTAAAATCACATTAAATATATATAATGTTTAGAAGAAAAACTGCCTAACCCTAATTTTAAAACAGTGCAATAGGAAACCCATATTTTTGGAGGGCCTAAGCTGAATCAAACACAACTGCATGGACCCAGATCTGCCACTGCATAATTCACATACTGTATTCCTTTGGGAAACACTCAGAGCATAGTAGTACAGTATACTCACAATTATACAGTTTGTTAGGAGAAATCAGTAGATCAAACACAGACCTAGATCTGCCTGTGCAATATTCAACAGCAGATCATGGTCTATGTTGTTTGCAGCTGGATATAATTTATAAGCAAGTATATATGGTACAAGTTCTGTACAACCTAAAACTGAAACATAATTCAAAACAAAAGATAAAGTTATGGGCATTTAAGATTATGTCTGTATTAATTATTTAACCTTGGCACATCAGAGTTAATCCAGAATTAACCATTTTGAGATCACATAATTATTTTTCCCTAATTTATTTTAATGAGTGTCTTTTTAACAAATTGCTAAATAACTATATGACTTTTTAGTTTTCCTTCTGTCATCTGTAAAACTTTGACACATTCAAAATGATAATTGTTTAGATCAGATCATATCAATGTTTTCATTTACTGCCGGGAAATGAATAAAAAATTTCAAATTACATAGTTTCATTTCAAGGTGACGAAAATCATTATCAAAACTTGAACACTTATACGTATGTTCAACTATTCATTTTTAAAGAGACAATACATACTCTCAATTGTTTCAATTTCAACTTTATTGAAATCTGAAATTTTGAATTATTCAAATAAATTTCCGTCAAAACATAAATTTCTAATGTTGCTTAACAAATCTTGATGGCAAATTACAAAAGCTATGTAAACTTTAAACAAATGTATCAATTCTACACATTTCTGAAATCAAATTTCACTTCAGTTTTGTCAATGAATTATAAATACCTCATAATATTTAAAATTGACCATTGATTCTTTTACTTTGGAAATATATTTAAAAGCAATTCCCAGGAGCAGTACAAGTCAAACAATAATTACTAGCTCATAAATTGCAATCTGACCTTAAATCACCAATATACTATTTCGACAATTAGCCTAAGTTCTTCAAAATCGCCAAATACATTACTCTTTATGATATTCCATTTCTATCCATTCACTGAAGTTCCTTTTATAGTGCAGTTATTTCCGATACATGTCATTTGTTACATTTACCGGTATGTGATATCCAAAAGTGATATCCATCCAATAAAACTCAAACAAGAACTATAACAAGTAATTTACAATTCTGACTCCAAACCTATTATAACATTAGTTTATGCAACATTACATAAAATTCTCCCATCCTGGAAACTGAGCTGGCTCACCACCAGACTAGGAGAGAATGTTAAGGATAAAAGAATTATGGGCAAATAATTCTCACAGATATTGTCTTCCTTTGGAAAAAAACTTGGAGCATAGTATAGTATACTCACATATTGTTTTCCTTTGGGAAACACTTGGAGCATAGTACAGTGTACTCACATTGTTTTCCTTTGGGAAACACTTGGAGCATAGTACAGTATACTCACACATATTGTCTTCCTTTGGAAAACACTTGGAGCATAGTACAGTATACTTACATATTGTATTCCTTTGGAAAACACTTGGAGCATAGTACAGTATACTTACATATTGTATTCCTTTGGGAAACACTCTGAGCTTATTACAGTATACTCACTCATATTGTCTTCCTTTGGGAAAAACTCTGGGCTTAGTGTATACATCCTACTGAAGATTAATACTGTAAGCATTTCTTTGGGTTTTATGAAGAAATTGTTCTCTGTTAGTTGACTTCCTACAAAATAGAATGTGAGCAAATTACTATATTGTCTGCAATCTGTCATACATTTTTCATTGATAGTTTTTGGTATGTACATATAATTAAAGCTACAAATACTTTTAATACTTTTTGGATGATTTTTAAGTACCAATTGTTACATATATAATCATAGCTAAGGAACAGAAAAAATCAAAACTAACAAGTTCTGTAAAACTTATCAAATAATTTAATTATCAAAGTTCAAAAATGAAAATTTAAGAGGAACTTAAAAGTAATATGAATTAAAACCAAAATAATCCTATAAAGTTCTAGTCAAGTCCAAAAGAATCAAAAGTTCCATATGAATTTTTATATCCTCGAATACTGGTGTATCAACATTCCTGATGTATTACAACAGCATTTTCAGAACTCCTTTGAATAAATTCACAATATTCCCAGAACAAGATTTTAGCTCAATCAGCACTTTGTAATTCCAATGAATAATCCAAATAAATGTTTCCTCTCAAATTATATCTAAACATTACATAAAACACATCTACTGACTGATCTTACAACACAAACATAGAAGAAAAAAAAATAATTGTCCAGCTCTACCTATTTATTTATACACAGGCATCAAGTCTAAAAACTAATTTTTTCCCTACTCATTGCTTGATATTTCACACTATCCCACACTGTAAAAGAACCCATCTGACTGACTCATCCAATGTGACATAGCTTAATTCTTCTAAGAACCCTCCTGACCCCAATAGCCAATAAAAAAATTACTGCAAACATGTCAACAGGTTCAATATATACATTGAATTTAACTTGTAAACACATATTTATAGCCTGATATCTATCAAATAGAATCAATACCCATGGACAAAAATCAGTCACATGTTATCTTGTTTACAGATGATCACTACACTTTACAGCCATTAAAAAAATGTACACATGATATAGATACAGTCATATACCAAAGGTTACACAATATATATATATATATATATATATATATATATATATATATATATATATATATATATATATATATATATATATATATATATATAGACAGATTGATAAAACAGTATTTGAAAATTGTTAATAATAAAGCAATGCTTTATGAACAAAATATTACTGAACAAAATATAATTTAATGGTCAGATGGAGTATGAAAAATTCAAGGTTATATAAACTATAAAACATCATGGTAAATGATGAATGATGGTTATGATCAACAACAGTCCAAATCTCCTTTTGCAGGAATATTTGCATCCATTATTTATGGGAACTAAAGTCTCATCGTCTAATGTCTCTTGCTACAACAGAAAAACACACACACACACACACACACACATACACACACATACTGGGTTTAATTCACTGGTAAAGATTTAAAAACTGAGTATTTTATGTGGTCATCACATTATCACATTTGCTGTAATATTAAGCACAACCCAACAATTTAAAGGTCACTGACATCAATAAACAATAGTGACAATAATGGACACCCAGGATATTGACAGCAGTGAACAAGTGCTTCTCAATTAGAACGTGGAATTCTTGCAGAAATACTAGAAAATATGGCAGATTTTACCACCAATCATTTATGCAAGAGCTATTGAGCAGTCTTGACATCACAAGCTTGCCATATTTCACTGCACAACATTGGTAAGCTAAACAACACTGCCTACCCGTCTCGTCCAATGGTTGAGAGGACACCTCATTCTGATAGTGCTTCTGTGAAGGACAAATTAGCAGACTATACAAATATATATATATATATATATACCACATACATTAAAAAATAACATGCATTTAAAGTGTTGTTATAAAGCAAGTTGATATACTAATACTATTGGTATATCAAATTGTGATCCGCCCATGGCGCAATAATACGCATATATAAACATTCTTGCGAATGTCTGCAGTTGATTCTAGATCAATGATCAATTTCCACAAATTAGTCACTAGTGACGTATGAAAAATAACGATGAAAAGTATTAATAATCCCAGTTTTCTAAATTAATTTAATATGGTACACATTTTCATCACAATCCTTTCTGCTTTCTGTTCTCCCCTCCCCTCTCCTGCATAACGGACAAACTGCGCAGAAATGTGGAATGAGAGAGAAAAGGAATTTGGGCTGGATTAAAACCTTGAAATAGAAATTACACCAAGTAACCTACAAGAATATGGTTCGTCGTAACGATACGTGTGCACTTTCCCTGGGATTTATCAACAGTGTTTATCAATGATACAATGTTGCAAACCAGTAAATTCCTCGGTTACGCGGTACACATAGTGTGATATATTTAATGTTATGTTTTTTTGTTTGTTTGTTTTTTCTTAAATATACCATAATGTTCTAAAAAATCGATTATTATTATTTAAATATGAAAATGTCCAAAGCTCTCTCTCTCTCTCTCTCTCTCTCTCTCTCTCTCTCTCTCTCTCTCTCTCTCTCTCTTGATCATAGTAGCAGGATACGCGCTAAAATCTATGAAATGGCGAACGTAGAGGATTTTCGTTTGTCATCCCACGATATCTCTGGACTTATGAATGATGGTAAAACTTAAGTCAAACTGACCTAAGGATGAGACAGACAGACAGACAGACAGAGAAAGAGAGACAGAGACAGAGACAGAGTTTTAAAGTCAAACCGACGAGAGAGAGAGAGAGAGAGAGAGTTTATGGGTCGGTTGTACTGTTGCTAAAGCAGAATAATGACTTAGATCAACTGTAAATATATTAAAATATTTTAATTACCTCTTGTTGGTTCGTCAGTTGGCTTAGTTTCTATTCCACATTAATTTCCATGCGCCAGTATTTGAATGGTGTAGCTATCCAAGTGTTGCTACTACTCTACTTTTATCATTATAACCATCTTTCATGTTTAAATCATAAGTGTGTATTATATTGATTTAATCAATGTGGAGAAAAATAGAAACCAAGAAAGAAAACAATCAACTTATCAATATGCAGAGGTGATTGTAAATAGCCACTAAGGCAGAGAACTACATTTTGTAGCGGACACACTCGGGGATGTGAGGAGTTCATTCACTAGGTCAATACACGGCTGCCTGTAGTAAATCTGAACTTTGAACTCCGCTCAAAGGGCAAATATATGTATTTGTATGTGATATAAATAAAATATATGTACAGTATGTACGCTGTATCAATGATATACCACTCGTTGTATAAATTTTTCATTAAAAGGAAACTCAGCAAGCTTCGTTTCCTTTTAATGAAAAATTTATACATCTCGTGGTATATCATTGATACAACGTACATACTATACATATATTCTATATTTATACCACATACATTAAAAAATAACATGCATTTAAAGTGTTGGTATAAAGCAATTTGATATACCAATACTATTGGTATATCAAATTGTGATCCGCCCATGGCGCAATAATACGCGTATATAAACATTCTCGCGAGCGTCTGCAGTTGATTCTAGATCAATGATCAATTTCCACACATTTGTCACTAGTGATGTATGAAAATAATGATGAAAAGTATTAATAATCCCGTTTTCTAAATTAATTAATATGGTACACATTTACATCACAATTCTTTCTGCTTTCTGTTCTCCCCTCCCCTCTCATGCATAACGGACAAACTGCGCAGAAATGTGGAGTGAGAGAGAAAAGGAATTTGGGCTGGATAAAAAACCTTGAAACAGAAATTACACCAAGTAACCTACAATAATAAGATTCGTTGGGATTTATCTACAGTGTTTATCAATGATACCAAGTTGCAAACCAGTAAATTCCTCGGTTACTTGGTACACATACTGTGATGTATTTAATGTTGTTTTGTAGGTTTTTTTTCTTAAACATACTATAATGTTCTAAATAATCAATTATTATTTAAATATGAAAATTTCCAAAGGCCGGCCTCTCTCTCTCTCTCTCTCTCTCTCTCTCTCTCTCTCTCTCTCTCTCTCTCTCTCTCTCTCTCTCTCTCTCTCTCTCTCTCTCTGGACCATCGTAGCAAGATACGGGCTAAAATCTATGAAATGATGAGCGTAGAGGATTTTCGTTTGTGTCATCCCGGACTTATGAATGATGGTTAAAGTCAAGGCAAACTGAACAAAGGACGAGAGAGAGAGAGAGAGAGAGAGAGAGAGAGAGAGAGAGAGAGAGAGAGAGAGAGAGAGAGAGAGAGAGAGAGAGAGAGAGAGAGAGAGATTTTAAAAGTCAAACCGACCAAAGAGAGACAGAGAGAGACAGTGAGAGACAGAGCAACCCAACTATCACGTTTTAAAAGATGCTTCTGATAATGCAGATTCTTGACCATATACTTATCTGCAACCTAAACTACAAAGTGCTCCTTTTAACGATGTAGATTCAGAACTATTAGTCATGAGTACTAGCAACAGTTTCAGTGATGGATTTTAAGCAATATGAAGCACAACTTCATGGAGGCTCGTCAGTCTAATTAAAAGCAGATCTCCGCTGCCCTACTTGAAGATCTGACGACGACCGCTTACGGGTCATATTCTGGTGACCTTTGAATTATCCAATGGAAATGCAGGTTTCAAAAATCTGAAAGTGAATTAAATCGCTCTGTACACAATAATGCTCGTCATCCACACTGCTCAGTGTCCAAGTGTGAAGATATAAGACTTCATCTGAATGATTGATAAAGTTAGTGATTATGGTAATAACATAGGTTACCAGAACATGGCCTCTAAGTGGTCGCTGGCAGATATTCATGTATAACAGTGGAGATCTGACTTTGATCAGATTGGGAGGCTCATTAAGGTTTTCGTGTGAAGTCTGGAGCCATGTCAACACTGTCGTTCCTCGCACTCCCCACATACACGCATCAAATAACTGATATTATGGAACAGTTTACAAGGCAAATAAGCACCCAACCCTGTCTTCATACCAAATCACATATTCATTGTCTTTCAAACTATAAATAGAGACAATGACCAAACCTGTAGCAAGATGATATTTGACGAATTAGAAGTAACTGAAGCTCCTCGGCGGTTAAACGGTTATCAGGAATCCTCTGAAAAAAATGTTACTTGATTTCACAAAAATATTGCATGTCCATGTCATCTGTGTTCGTATCAAAACAACGATAGGCATGCAAATTTCTCTGCACTTGAATTGTTTAGGTGGTTCGTAGCTGACACATACATTCAAGCACTTGGACATGCAACATGTGACAGTGGATACAAATGATAAGTTATGATCCACTCTGACAAGATTCTGTTGTTGGAGGTCATGAGTTTACAAATGAGGGTCATTGACACATTTTTGGAACATTGAGCAATTAGACCTTTTGCATTTTTATAATAATGTCCCATCACCATCATGAATAATCTTTCCAGTGACAAGATTGTATAGTCCCCTACTTGACTTCAATTCACAATTAAAAAACAAAAAACAAAAAAAGTTACCTAATTGACAATAACCTTCTAGACAGTTCTTAATGATTACAAAATAAAATGTTATTTATTATTAGAAAGTCTGCTACTAAAATTATAATATATAACCTGAACAATATCAGGTAAATTGTAGGGGAATCCGAATAACCTAGACCCAGACCCAAATAAACATATTTGCTTCTATTAATAATGATCCTGATAATAAACCCATGCATATAGAGAATATTTTATCTATGTATTAGTTGTTTACAGAATAAAATAAAAATACAAAACAATAATTCAGGTCAAGTAGAAAATAAACTTGATTTAGGACAAGGTTAAGTCCCAGTTCAATATGCAATGTTATTTTACAATAGCATATAATGAAGTATGAAAAATAAAATAAAAACTAACAAACAAGGCAGATTAAATATTCATAACACTAGCACAACGTAGCTTCTGGAGTAACGCAAGAAACAATACTTTGACCAGCACTCTTCTCCTAGCACAGCAGTGACATCCTAATTGAAACTGACTAAGAACGTCGACTAGTGGCAGATGACTGTATATGCTACAGATTAGTCAAAACCGAG
>JAECUM010090566.1:0-12679 GCA_016617855.1 Megalonaias nervosa | reverse complement strand
CCACTGTAGTGAAGAACAATCCCAAGGCAACGAAGGACGCTCAAACGCAGACAGATGCACCCGAGTCAACATCAAGCACTAACACCCCCATTACCAAGCACAAAGAACCACGGCATCTACCCAAACAACATTCAATAATACTCAACAACAGAAATCACCAAAGAACAAAAACAGATCACAAGGAAATAGGCAGCAAAAGGGGTCAGAAGACCCCATCAAACTCTATAACAGGTTTGGAGACATTGAGAGCATGGATGCAGAAGATACTGCTCCATGTTCTCAAAGTAGCTCCAGACCTAACAAAAAAATCATCCCCGTACTTCCTCCTTAGAAATAACCATATAGATTCTCTCCGCGAAAAGTCTAACCTAGCTCCAAAATCTCCAATCTAAACTTATAATGAAGAACACGATCATACAATGGAATTGTCGAGGACTTAAAGCCAATTACAATGATATTCTCCTGCTTTTAAACGAATATGATCCTGCAATACTATGCCTTCAGGAAACCCTTTTAAAAGATAGGGACAACATCACACTTAAAAACTACTCCCTGTTTAACACCTACTTACAGAACGTTGACAGGGCCTCAGGAGGGGTTTCTATTGCTGTGAACAATAGAGCCCCACATAGTGTCATCCCTTTAAACACAAATTTGCAAGCCATTGCTGTGAGTGTCACTCTACATCGAGTGATTACATTTTGTTCTATTTACATACCACCAAACACCACCTTATTACCAAACGAATTAGACACGCTTGTTCAACAACTTCCTGCACCATTTGTTTTACTCGGTGATTTTAATGCCCATAATATTCTATGGGGATCAAACTACATAAGCGACAGGGGCAAAAAGGTTGAAGATTTTATTACTAGACACGACTTGTGTCTATTTAATACCAAATCTCCGACGTACTTGCACACAGGAACTGGTATGGTACATACACATGTATCGACTTAACAATTTGTTCTCCTTCACTACTTTTGGATTATAATTTGAAGGTCGCTGATGACCTTCACAGCAGTGATCACTTTCCAATCTCTCTTAAAAACACCAACGTTACAATTGATGACACGATTCCACAGTGGAATTTAAAGAAAGCTGACTGGGCCAAATTTGAAAAACTTTGTACAGCTAGATTAACAGGAATACCGTCCTAAACGATAACGATCCTATTCGACAATTTACATCTGTCTTAATTGAGATTGCACAAGAATCCATTCCTAAGTTCTCGCCGAATTGTAAAAGAACCCAAAACCGTGGTTCACTAAAGAATGTAAAGAAGCCATTAGACAACGCCGAGAAGCACTGAAAAATTTTAATAATCGTCCAACGCCCGAAAATTTAACTCAGTACCGTATTGTTCGGGCCAAAGCTCGCCGCACCATTAAAGAAAGTAAACGAGCATCATGGAAAAAATATGTTTCAACTTTAAATTCTCGTTCCTCAATAAAGAAAGTTTGGGACACAATCCACAAAATAAATGGGAAGGGAAAATACACTTCTTTCCGACATCTGAAGCTAAATAATAACAATTTCAATACCAAACATGAAATAGCTAATGTACTTGCCGATTGTTTCTCCAAAATTCCTCATCGTCTAATTATTCAGAAGCTTTCCGAAGATTGAAAACTCAAAAAGAAAATACACGGTTGAAATTCACATCGAATAACTCAGAGAGCTATAACCAACCGTTTTCATTGTCGGAGCTTATGGAATCTTTGAATAAGGCCCATGATACATCTACTGGGCCTGACGATATACATTACCAGTTTTTGAAACACCTTCCAGAACCATCCTTAACAGTTCTTCTGGAAATCTTCAATGATTTATGGATCACTGGTAATGTACCAAAAATTTGGAAAGAAGCAACAGTAATACCAATTCCCAAACCAGGCAAAGATAGCGCAGATCCTACCAACTATAGACCTATATCATTAACTAGCTGCGTATGCAAAACAATGGAACGAATAATCAATTCTCGGCTTGTGTGGTACTTGGAAACCAACAATTTAATATCTCCTTTCCAAAGTGGCTTTCGTTATGGTCGTAGTACCAATGACCATCTGGTTAGACTGGAAACCTTTATTCGCGACGCTTTTATCAAGAAGGAACACTTAGTAGCGGTTTTCTTTGATTTGGAAAAGGCCTATGACACAACGTGGAAGTACGGAATACTAAATGACCTACACGATCTGGGTCTAAAAGGCCGACTGCCCTCGTTCATATCAAACTTCCTCTCAGACAGGGAATTCAAGGTACGAGTGGGCTCCACCCTCTCTGATATGCACGATCAAGAGATGGGTGTTCCCCAGGGCAGTATTTTATCGGTGACGCTTTTCAACATAAAAATTAATAGCATCACCAAGTGTCTGACTCCAGGTGTGGATTGCTCCCTATATGTTGACGACTTTTTAATATGTTACCGATCCAAGCACATGCATACAATTGAAAGACAATTACAGCAAAATATCAACAAGATTCAAAATTGGACCAATACTAACGGTTTCAAATTCTCGAAATCAAAAACTGTATGTATGCATTTCTGTCAGTTACGAAGACATCATGATGAACCTAAACTCACGCTGGACGGAACACCTATTCCAGTTGTTGAGGAAGCAAAATTCTTAGGTACTATCTTCGACAGAAAACTGACTTTTATTCCACACCTGAAGAATTTGAAAGCTAAATGCTTGAAGTCTCTAGATTTACTTAAAGTAATAGCGCACACTGACTGGGGTGCTGATAGGAAAGTCATACTCAGTTTATACAGAACATTTATTCGCTCGAAACTAGACTATGGTTGCGTTGTCTATGGTTCAGCTAGGAAGTCCTATTTGAAGATGCTTGACCCAATTCATCATCAGGGAATAAGACTTGCCTTGGGAGCATTTAAGACATCCCCATGTGAAAGCCTACTCGTTGAAGCGAACGAACCACCTTTATCACAACGTAGAGAAATGCTTTCCGCACAGTATGCTCTCAAATTAAGCTCAAACCCTCTGAACCCTGCTTTTTCGGTTGTTTTTGAACCCAAATATAAAACCTTATATGACAATAAACCAAACGTCACACCTACCTTTGGCATTAGAATATTACCATGCCTTGACAGTACCAAAATTGAACGTTCAAAAATTCTGAAAACGACCGTCTCCAAAACACCTCCCTGGCTACTTCAACAACCAAAAGTACTTTTCACGTTACATGAGGGAAAAAAATTGGAGACAAACCCTTCCATCTTCCACAACTCTTACCATGAACTCCTCGCCCAATTTGAAAATTATACAAGAAGATATACTGATGGATCAAAAGATGAGGAAAAGGCTGCTGCAGCCTTCGTTAGTGGAAAACACACAACAAAAGTTCGCTTGCCAAATGGTACATCTCCCCCTGCGGGTCCGGGGTTGTAGAATTGGCCCGCCGTGCCTCGCTACGTGTCGTAAGAGGCGACTAAGTAGAGGCAACCTGTTTGCCGTGGGTTGCGACCCGTGTCGGAGGAGGAAAGGATCCTGGTAGTTGAGCAGAGGCTTTCCGATGCAATACACTACTTTGGCCTCTACTTCTTCTAGACGGGTGGTCGGGATGGGCCCGGTCTCGACAAATCGGCTGGTCACGCCGAGCCCTAGGAGGTCTTTATCTACTCGCTCACTTTCTTTATCTTTCTCGTTGTATCTCTCTTGATACCACCGTTGCCCCTACATTCTATCCCTTTAACTTTCCCTTTTCCAAGTCTTAGAAGACTTCCTAGAAGGCGGTGGCTCAACGGGTCAATTGGGAGGTAATTTTACCGACTGAGTATGTCTTATGGGATGAATCAGGAGGTGAATTTACCTACTGAGTATAACATCTGTGTATCCCTGACACTTGAAAAGTGTCCCCTTGTTGGGCTCCTTGGTGGGCGGGGAGCACGGGTGCTGAATGTTAAATCTACCAACATGGATATATCCAAAAAAAATCAACTCAAGCGTACCAAAACTTTATCTGACTCAGATGACGAACCATGTGGTGTGGATTCATTTCCACGCTTCATGGTTATACAGTCTAAAGATGCCACAAAACCGATTAATGTACTCTCTCCGTTTGTGATCGAGAAAACAATTATGGGACTGATTGGAACACCAAAAGGTGTTAAAAAGTTAAAATCGGGCTGCCTACTTGTCGAGTGTGAGCGACGAGGTCAAACAGAAAATCTCAAGAAAATGACAACATTTTTCGATATTCCAGTGACCTCGTTCGCCCACACAACACTCAATTCGTCCAAAGGCGTCATTCGCTGTCGTGACTTGGCTGGAGTCAGCGACACGGATATCATTGAAGGGATGAAAAACGAAGGTGTCACTGCAGTCCGTAGAATACGTATTAAACGTAACAACAACCTGCAGGACACCAACACCATTATACTCACCTTCAACAAGCCAACAGTACCCAGAGTGGTCAAAGTTGGCTTTCTGCAAGTGAAGGTTGATGTGTACATACCAAATCCACTTCGATGTTATAAGTGTCAGAAATATGGTCATCATGAAGACCGCTGCTCAAGAAGCCAAATATGTGGCCGATGCGGAGATCACTCTCACCAGGAATCTGAGTGTAGAGCCACTCCGCATTGTGTCAACTGTGGAAAACAGCACCACGCCAATTCCAAGGATTGTGATACCTGGAAACAGGAGAAGGAAATACAGAGGGTTAAATACACATCCAACATTCCCTATCCAGAGGCCAGAAAGCTTGTACAGGCAAAAATATCTCTTCCTGGCCCATCCTTCTCCACTGTAGTGAAGAACAATCCCAAGGCAACGAAGGACGCTCAAACGCAGACAGATGCACCCGAGTCAACATCAAGCACTAACACCCCCCATTACCAAGCACAAAGAACCACGGCATCTACCCAAACAACATTCAATAATACTCAACAACAGAAATCACCAAAGAACAAAAACAGATCACAAGGAAATAGGCAGCAAAAGGGGTCAGAAGACCCCATCAAACTCTATAACAGGTTTGGGGACATTGAGAGCATGGATGCAGAAGATACTGCTCCATGTTCTCAAAGTAGCTCCAGACCTAACAAAAAAATCATCCCCGTACTTCCTCCGTAGAAATAACCATATAGATTCTCTGCGCGAAAAGTCTAACCTAGCTCCAAAATCTCCAATCTAAACTTATAATGAAGAACACGATCATACAATGGAATTGTCGAGGACTTAAAGCCAATTACAATGATATTCTCCTGCTTTTAAACGAATATGATCCTGCAATACTATGCCTTCAGGAAACCTTTTTAAAAGATAGGGACAACATCACACTTAAAAACTACTCCCTGTTTAACACCTACTTACAGAACGTTGACAGGGCCTCGGGAGGGGCTTCTATTGCTGTGAACAATAGAGCCCCACATAGCGTCATCCCTTTAAACACAAATTTGCAAGCCATTGCTGTGAGTGTCACTCTACATCGAGTGATTACATTTTGTTCTATTTATATACCACCAAACACCAACTTATTACCAAACCAATTAGACACGCTTGTTCAACAACTTCCTGCACCATTTGTTTTACTCGGTGATTTTAATGCCCATAATATTTTATGGGGATCAAATTACATAAGCGACAGGGGCAAAAGGGTCGAAGATTTTATTACTAGACACGACTTGTGTCTATTTAATACCAAATCTCCGACGTACTTGCACCCAGGAACTGGTACATACACATGTATCGACTTGACAATTTGTTCTCCTTCACTACTTTTGGATTATAATTGGAAGGTCGCTGATGACCTTCACAGCAGTGATCACTTTCCAATCTCTCTTAAGAACACCAACGTTACAATTGATGACACGATTCCCACAGTGGAATTTAAAGAAAGCTGACTGGACCAAGTTTGAAACACTTTGTACAGCTAGACTTAACAGGAATACCGTCCTAAACGATATTGATCCTATTCGACAATTTACATCCGTCTTAATTGAGATTGCAGAAGAATCCATTCCTAAGTCCTCGCCGAATTGTAAAAGAACCCAAAAACCGTGGTTCACTAAAGAATGTAAAGAAGCCATTAGACAACGCCGAGAAGCACTGAAAAAATTTAATAATCGTCCAACGCCCGAAAACTTAACTCAGTACCGTATTGTTCGGGCCAAAGCTCGCCGCATAATTAAAGAAAGTAAACGAGCATCATGGAAAAAATATGTTTCAACTTTAAACTCTCGTTCCTCAATAAAGAAAGTTTGGGACACGATCCGCAAAATAAATGGAAAGGGAAAATACAATTCATTCCGACATCTGATGCTAAATAATAACAATTTCAATACCAAACAAGAAATAGCTAATGTACTTGCTGATTGTTTCTCCAAAAATTCCTCATCGTCTAATTATTCAGAAGCTTTCCGAAGATTGAAAGCTCAAAAAGAAAAACACGGTTGAAATTCACATCGAATAACTCAGAGAGCTATAACCAACCGTTTTCATTGTCGGAGCTTATGGAATCTGTGAATAAGGCCCATGATACATCTGCTGGGCCTGACGATATACATTACCAGTTTTTGAAACACCTTCCAGAACCATCCTTAACAGTTCTTCTGGAAATCTTCAATGATTTATGGATTACTGGTAATGTACCAAAAATTTGGAAAGAAGCAACAGTAATACCAATTCCCAAACCAGGCAAAGATAGCGCAGATCCTACCAACTATAGACCTATATCATTAACTAGCTGCGTATGCAAAACAATGGAACGAATGATCAATTCTCGGCTTGTATGGTATTTGGAAACCAACAATTTAATATCTCCTTTCCAAAGTGGCTTTCGTTATGGTCGTAGTACCAATGATCATCTGGTTAGACT
This sequence comes from Megalonaias nervosa, assembly GCA_016617855.1. NCBI lineage: Eukaryota > Metazoa > Mollusca > Bivalvia > Unionida > Unionidae > Megalonaias > Megalonaias nervosa. Next base: position 5,839 of record JAECUM010090566.1, on the reverse strand, counting down.
GGAAACATTTATTCGCGACGCTTTTATCAAGAAGGAACACTTAGTAGCGGTTTTCTTTGATCTGGAAAAGGCCTATGACACAACGTGGAAGTACGGAATACTAAATGACCTGCACGATCTGGGTCTAAAAGGCCGACTGCCCTCGTTCATATCAAACTTCCTCTCAGACAGGGAATTCAAGGTACGAGTGGGCTCTACCCTCTCTGATATGCACGATCAAGAGATGGGTGTTCCCCAGGGCAGTATTTTATCGGTGACGCTTTTCAACATAAAAATTAATAGCATCACCAAGTGTCTGACTCCCGGTGTGGATTGCTCCCTATATGTTGATGACTTTTTAATATGTTACCGATCCAGGTACATGCATACAATTGAAAGACAATTACAGCAAAATATCAACAAGATTCAAAATTGGGCCAATACTAACGGTTTCAAATTCTCGAAATCAAAAACTGTATGTATGCATTTCTGTCAGCTACGAAGACATCATGATGGACCTAAACTCATGCTGGACGGAACACCTATTCCAGTTGTTGAGGAAGCAAAATTCTTAGGTATTATCTTCGACAGAAAACTGACCTTTATTCCACACCTGAAGATTTTGAAAGCTAAATGCTTGAAGTCTCTAGACTTACTTAAAGTAATAGCGCACACTGACTGGGGTGCTGATAGGAAAGTCCTACTCAGTTTATACAGAACATTTATTCGCTCGAAACTAGACTATGGTTGCGTTGTCTATGGTTCAGCTAGGAAGTCCTATTTGAAGATGCTAGACCCAATTCATCATCAGGGAATAAGACTTGCCTTGGGAGCATTTAAGACATCCCCGTGTGAAAGCCTACTCGTTGAAGCGAACGAACCACCTTTACCACAACGTAGAGAAATGCTTTCTGCACAGTATGCTCTCAAATTAAGCTCAAACCCTCTGAACCCTGCTTTTTCGGCTGTTTTTGAACCCAAATATAAAACCTTATATGACAATAAACCAAACGTCATACCTACCTTTGGCATTAGAATATTACCATGCCTTGACAGTACCAAAATTGATCTTTCAAAAATTCTGAAAACGACCGTCTCCGAAACACCTCCCTGGCTACTTCAACAACCAAAGGTACTTTTCACATTACACGATGGAAAAAAATCGGAGACAAACCCTTCCATCTTCCACAACTCTTACCATGAACTAATCGCCCAATTTGAAAATTATACAAGAATATATACTGATGGATCAAAAGATGAGGAAAAGGCTGCTGCAGCCTTCGTTAGTGGAAAACACACAACAAAAGTTCGCTTGCCAAATGGTACATCAATTTTTTCAGCCGAAATCAGAGCAATAGACCTTGCATTGCAATATATTGAAAGCAAGCGTATTTTAAATAGCATCATCTCCGATTCACTATCAGTACTTCAGTCACTACATAATAGAAAACTGGAGAATCCATTATTAGCTAATGTTCTTCTTAAACATACTGAGCTGAGTACCTCCCACAATATAGTATACTGTTGGTTACCCAGCCATATTGGAATTAAAGGTAATGACAAAGCAGACTGCGCTGCTAAAATGGCCCTATCACTAGAACCATCTGATTTTAATACACCGTATACTGATTTTAAACGTAGTATCAAAGACTGTTTACGTCAGAAATGGCAGGCATCATGGAATGATGCCGTGAATAACAAACTTCATGCCATCAAGCCAACCCTAGGAGAATGGACTCCTTCCTACAGAGCCGTCCGTAGGGAGGAGGTAGTCATTGCAAGAATTCGAATTGGTCATACTTATTTAACCCACTCCTACATACTAAAAGGAGATGACCCACCAGAGTGCGTAGCTTGCAATGAACCATTCACCGTTAAGCACTTTATGTTGGAGTGTTTCGACCTCCAACCTACGCGTAATCATTATTACAATGTGCATGACATTAGGGAGCTCTTTGATACAGTTAGCGTTTCTGATATTATAGACTTCCTGAAGGAAGTAAATATTTATCATAAGTTATAGCTTGTATGCTATCACCTTGAACAGTTTTATGTGCTATATATACCGTCGTTAGATTTTATTACCTTTCATCTGTATTCGTTGTCATACATCATTTGCACTCCCCGTTGATCGGGAAACTTTATTTATTTATAACAGTTACCATTTTATCTTTTTACCTTCAACTGTTTGGTTTCGTATCGCTAGTCGATACGAAACCTTTTACCACTTTTAAATGATGAAAGATATAACCTTTTGTATGGCGCTAAATAGCCTCATAGTGCTGGTGCGCCGTAAAAATTCAACTAACCAACTAACCAACCAACCAAATGGTACATCAATTTTTTCAGCCGAAATCAGAGCAATAGACCTTGCATTGCAATATATTGAAAGCAAACGTATTTTAAATAGCATCATCTTCTCCGATTCACTATCAGTACTTCAGTCACTACATAATAGAAAACTGGAGAATCCATTGTTAGCTAATGTTCTTCTTAAACATACTGAGCTGAGTACCTCCCACAATATAGTATACTGTTGGTTACCCAGCCATATTGGAATTAAAGGTAATGACAAAGCAGACCGCGCTGCTAAAATGGCCCTATCACTAGAACCATCTGATTTTAATACTCCGTATACTGATTTTAAACGTAGTATCAAAGACTGTTTACGTCAGAAATGGCAGGCATCATGGAATGATGCCGTGAATAACAAACTTCATGCCATCAAGCCAACCCTAGGAGAATGGACTCCTTCCTACAGAGCCGTCCGTAGGGAGGAGGTAGTCATTGCAAGAATTCGAATCGGCCATACTTATTTAACCCACTCCTATATACTAAAAGGAGAAGACCCACCAGAGTGCATATCTTGCAATGAACCATTCACTGTTAAGCACTTTATGTTGGAGTGTTTCGACCTCCAACCTACGCGTAATCATTATTACAATGTGCATGACATTAGGGAGCTCTTTGATACAGTTAGCATTTCTTATATTATAGACTTCCTGAAGGAAGTAAATATTTATCATAAGTTATAGCTTTTATGCTATCACCTTAAACAGTTTTATGTGCTATATATACCGTCGGTAGATTTTAATTACGTTTCATCTGTTTTCGTTGTCATACATCATTTGCACTCCCCGTTGATCGGGAAACTTTATTTATCACCGTTACCATTTTATCGTATTACCTTCAACTGTTTGGTTTCGTATCGCTGGTCGATACGTAATCTTTTACCACTTATAAATAATGAAGGATGTAACCTTTTGCATGGCGCTAAATAGCCTCATAGTGCTGGTGCGCCGTTAAAAAATTCAATCAATCAATCAATCAGTCATTGCAAGAATTCGAATCGGCCATACTTATTTAACCCACTCCTATATACTAAAAGGGGAAGACCAACCAGAGTGCATATCTTGCAATGAACCATTCACTGTTAAGCACTTTATGTTGGAGTGTTTCGACCTCCAACCTACGCGTAACCATTATTACAATGTGCATGACATTAGGGAGCTCTTTGATACAGTTAGCATTTCTTATATTATAGACTTCTTGAAGGAAGTAAATATTTATCATAAGTTATAGCTTTTATGCTATCACCTTAAACAGTTTTATGTGCCATATATACCGTCGCTAGATTTTAATTACGTTTCATCTGTTTTCGTTGTCATACATCATTTGCACTCCCTGTTGATCGGGAAACTTTATTTATCACCGTTACCATTTTATCGTATTACCTTCAACTGTTTGGTTTCGTATCGCTGGTCGATACGTAATCTTTTACCACTTATAAATAATGAAGGATGTAACCTTTTGCATGGCGCTAAATAGCCTCATAGTGCTGGTGCGCCGTTAAAAAATTCAATCAATCAATCAATCAATCAATCAAATTTGAAACACTTTGTACAGCTCGACTTAACAGGAATACCGTCCTAAACGATAATGATCCTATTCGACAATTTACATGTTTTAATTGAGATTGCACAAGAATCCATTCCTAAGTCCTCGCCGAACTGTAAAAGAACCCAAAAACCGTGGTTCACTAAAGAATGTAAAGAAGCCACTAGACAATGCCGAGAAGCACTGAAAAAATTTAATAATCGTCCAACGCCCGAAAATTTAACTCAGTACCGTATTGTTCGGGCCAAAGCTCGCCGCACCATTAAAGAAAGTAAACGAGCATCATGGAAAAAATATGTTTCAACTTTAAATTCTCATTCCTCAATAAAGAAAGTTTGGGACACGATCCACAAAATAAATGGAAAGGGAAAATACAATTCTTTCCGACATCTGAAGCTAAATAATAACAATTTCAATACCAAACATGAAATAGCTAATGTACTTGCCGATTGTTTCTCCAAATATTCCTCATCGTCTAATTATTCAAAAGCTTTCCGAAGATTGAAAAGCTCAAAAAGAAAAAACACGGTTGAAATTCACATCGAATAACTCAGAGAGCTATAACCAACCGTTTTCATTGTCGGAGCTTATGGAATCTTTGAATAAGGCCCATGATACATCTGCTGGGCCTGACGATATACATTACCAGTTTTTGAAACACCTTCCAGAACCATCCTTAACAGTTCTTCTCGAAATCTTCAATCATTTATGGATTACTGGTAATGTACCAAAAATTTGGAAAGAAGCAACAGTAATACCAATTCCCAAACCAGGCAAAGATAGCGCAGATCCTACCAACTATAGACCTATATCATTAACTAGTTGCGTTTGCAAAACAATGCAACGAATTATCAATTCTCGGCTTGTATGGTATTTGGAAACCAACAATTTAATATCTCCTTTCAAAGTGGCTTTCGTTATGGTCGTAGTACCAATGATCATCTGGTTAGACTGGAAACCTTTATTCGCGACGCTTTTATCAAGAAGGAACACTTAGTAGCGGTTTTCTTTGATCTGGAAAAGGCCTATGACACAACGTGGAAGTACGGAATACTAAATGACCTGCCCGATCTGGGTCTAAAAGGCCGACTGCCCTCGTTCATATCAAACTTCCTGTCAGACAGGGAATTCAAGGTACGAGTGGGCTCCACCCTCTCTGATATGCACGATCAAGAGATGAGTGTGCCCCAGGGCAGTATTTTATCCGTGACGCTTTTCAACATAAAAATTAATAACATCACCAAGTGTCTGACTCCAGGTGTGGATTACTCCCTATATGCTGACGACTTTTTAATATGTTACCGATCCAAGCACATGCATACAATTGAAAGACAATTACAGCAAAATATCAACAAGATTCAAAATTGGACCAATACTAACGGTTTCAAATTCTCGAAATCAAAAACTGTATGTATGCATTTCTGTCAGTTACGAAGACATCATGATGGACCTAAACTCACGCTGGACGGAACACCTATTCCAGTTGTTGAGGAAGCAAAATTTTTAGGTATTATCTTCAACAGAAAACTGACCTTTATTCCACACCTGAAGAATTTGAAAGCTAAATGCTTGAAGTCTCTAGATTTACTTAAAGTAATAGCGCACACTGACTGGAGTGCTGATAGGAAAGTCATACTCAGTTTATACAGAACATTTATTCGCTCGAAACTAGACTATGGTTGCGTTGTCTATGGTTCAGCTAGGAAGTCCTATTTGAAGATGCTAGACCCAATTCATCATCAGGGAATAAGACTTGCCCTGGGAGCATTTAGGACATCCCCGTGTGAAAGGCTACTCGTTGAAGCGAACGAACCACCTTTACCACAACGTAGAGAAATGCTTTCCGCACAGTATGTTCTCAAATTAAGCTCAAACCCTCTGAACCCTGCTTTTTCGGTTGTTTTTGAACCCAAATATAAAACCTTATATGACAATAAACCAAACGTCACACCTACCTTTGGCA